>CAIGRP010079318.1:0-21590 GCA_903798385.1 Fraxinus cuspidata
TTTGGTTGCTTTAGTATTACCCACAAATGGACACAAGATTGAAGGTATTATTGTAGCCACAAAGGCAGCCATGAAGGCAGGGGAAAAGGAGAAAAACAGTAGGCATGAAGCAAGAGAAAGAGGTAGCTATTTTCCACCAAGTAAGGAGAAGCAATAATACACATCGTATGTCAGCAAGAAAAAGAAGGGCAACATATATAAACAACATTAGGTATAGTAATGGGCCAGCCCAAAACCGGTAAGTGGCCAAGTGAATAATAAGTGGGTCAACACTTAATAAAACCATCCAAGAAGTGAGGGAATGTGCTATGAGCAACTCTAATTAATTAAACTGCTTCCAATGACCCCAAAAAGTTTTAGGATCAGGTCGTTTCATTGAGGAGTTGATATTCTAGTTCAGTCAATTGGTTGATGTCGATTGATAAAATTATACGGATTTAATCATCACTTAGGACGTCGTTTGACAACAATTTGCCCAACACACAATTTCTCTAAAGTTAGTGCTTCATAATTGTCCATTATGCAATAGCTATCTCTAATATTGTTGCAATTTTGTTCTTGAAAGTTATGATTTCTTTAATGTGCTATTTACATGAAGACTATAATAAAATCGTAAAAGGTTGGGCTAATTAGAAGTTCCTTGAGTAAGCAGAAGTAGGGTTTGTTCATTGCCAATAAAAGTAACATATTTTGGTAACTTCTAATGTCTTCGTAATTCTTTTATAGTACCAATAATCTGTTGGATACCTTCTGTTATTTGGAAATTATCTTATTATTACTTCTATACGAGGTTGTCAATTTTCCTAACTACTTTAATTTTTTAACGTAATTATATTCTGGCTTCTATTTATTTTTTTGACAGATGCTCAAAGGGGTGGCCCAAGGTAGCGTTCCTATTGAAAATCCAAATGTGGCAAAATCAAAGATCTTGAAAGTGTGTGATGTTGATGTAAGATCTTGTTTGATTTTTATTTTTTCAAACTCACTTTTTTCTCAAATTCATTTTTAACCGCTCATTCTTCCATAGAATAATTTTGCACATGGACTCATAACTTTTTCCAAATTTTTAACTAAACATTCTCTAATAAATTATATTTCGCAAGATCACTTCTCAAAAAATTAAAATCAAACGAAGTTAAAAATAATACCATGATTGCAGGATTCAACAGTATTATTTGGGTTATAGGGTTCTATCTTTTATGTTGCAATATGCTATCTTAATAAACAATTATGTTTTGAAGACATAGTTTTGAGTTGCAAAAAACCATTTCGAACAAGTTATGGTTCATAAATTGTTGTGTTGCCACCATCGTAAATCTTTTTGTTTTGATGGCTTCCATTCTCATTTACCTTTCCTATGCTACAATGAATCATTAGTTGGTTAAAATCTTCCATTGGCTCTAAGATGTACACTACTAGTTTTTTTATTTATTATGTTTTGTTTTGAATCATCCTTTGCAGCAAGAAGTAAGACGTAATTTTTCGTGATTTTAGTGACAAATTTTTTTGTTAAAAATACATATATGTTTTGCTTCTATGTTCTAATTTTCTATTACAAAAAGCTGTACATATTACATATTCTGATTTATCTTGTTAAAAAAAAAATAGATTTCAATGTTGTAATTCTTTGTTACAATATATGTGTGAAAATTTATTTTCTATTTTAACATAGTACATCATATTATGTTTTTAAACACTTTGTTAATCAATATATTTTGTTTCTGCTAGTTGTAACACATTTTATATTGCATTACAAATCAAACTCACTTTTTATCTGCATGTACAACTTTCAGATATTTTACAAAGGTAATGTTACAACATAATATTATGTTCTCTCTTTTAGTCTGAATAATTGTTTCGTGTTGCAAAACAATTTTGCAATACATTGATCAACTTTATCAGCTTACAACTATCTGATTGGTTTACAATACAATTATAGGTTTAAGCATAATCTAACCAAAGAGACAACCATAAGGGTGCACGAGTTGAACGACCGAGTGGGCCTCAACATTGAAGGGGCTAAAGGTGAATATAATTCGGTTTGGGCGGTTTGTGACAAATTTTCAAATCAAACAATTAAACATGTTTGGAATTTTTTCAAACTAAACCAAACCACTTTGATTTCCAAACCAAACCAATCCAAACCATTTTTTTCAATTTGGTTCGATTTAAAACCACGGTATAACAAAGAAAAAAAATATATATATATCAAATAAGCTAAATGTTAAATCATATATTGTATCATTAAAAAAAAATTACAAATCAATTGATTATAATGCAACAACATGATGTAAATATTTTAAACTCGTAGTCATCTGCAATTGTAATACGTGATTCATTCTCCCCATAAATATAAAAATATATACATGGATTCACTGATGTTAGTTAAATGATATAAAATAACTAATAAAAAAAATGAATAAAAAAAATTCAAATGCGATAATAGCTAACTACCGTAACTTTTTGTGAATCATCCAACGCTTCTACTTCATGCAAATATTGACGAATTACTTTAAGGGAATAAAACAAAACAACTACCAATAAAAACATAGAAAACAATTACCAAAAAATAAAAGAATCTGGATAATCTGACTTGAATTTAGGCAAAATTTGAGAAAATTATTAATAGAAGGAAATGAATTGTGTAAGTTTGAATTAAAATCTAAATTTAATTGTCTACTCAATTGTAAGAGAGGATGGATGAATATGGTTTGGCAGTAGTTGTTCACACTTTACCCCATTTAAGGGTTTTACATTCACTTTTTTGATGACCGATGGATATTTGGATATGATTTAATTAATTAATTGAAATGTATAATTGTCGAATTGAGTTTGAACTAAATTATGATTAATATGGATGTATATTTTTAACTGAAATGTGTTTAGTTTTAATTGGGTTAAATAAAATTTAGACTATTTTATTTTCAAATTTTTTTTTGTAAACGGTTTGGCAGTTTGAAATGATTTGCAAAGATTGAAGCCTAAACCAACCAGTTCGAAGTGGTTTGGTTCGGTTTTAAACTAAAACGTTATTGGATTCACATGTAACCAAACCAATGGTTTCAAAAAAATGTTTCGATTCGGTTTTGCGATTTGGCGGTTTAGTCAGTTCTAGTAGAGGCACAAAAAAAAATAAAAATTTATAGGTGTATATATATGTATTATTATATATTTAAAATATTTTACTAATTTTAATTTTTTTTATTATGTTAAGTTAAATGGTACCATATTTATGAAAAAAGAGTATATATATAAATTAGCTTCATTAACCAATTACCAAACCAATGAGACAATAAGTAGACCAAAATTCAAATGATTAAAATGAAGAGCTCAAATCCCTCTTTGCCATTTTCCTTTCTCCCACCCTTTAACCCACGAAGAGCAGTTAAACTGAGAAGAGAAAAACTCTATCGTTAGTCTTTATTGCTAACTCTACAATAGTACAAACTATACCATAATATAGACATTTTATTGGTATCGATTGTTCACTTGTTAATTGCTATTCCATGATTTTTTTGTTCTAGAAGGGTAAATTTTTATTGGACATTAACTAAGTGATTACATTCAAAAATTTCCCCTTTTAAGTTTTGCCTTTTGGATTTATCATATGAGATTAGTGATAAGAGAAATAGACATATTATGACTCATATTTAACGTTATTGTATTTCTTGTTCCTAATACTTTTACTCAATTGATTGGTAGTACACCCGTTTGATTCTATTGAACAAGATTTGTTAGAACATATTGATCTCGAAAGTTCGTTTGTTTAGTTTGCTTCTAAAAATGCGAGAAAAAATATTTTTATATGATTTGTTGCATTTCAAGGATTACACTTAGTATTTGCTGTTTTTGATTTCAAGATTTGCTCATATGGAATTGCACGAGGAGGTTAGTGGCTTGAATTGTTCTTTGTTGATGAGATATGAATTTTAATGAAGTTCGAGAGATGCTTTTGAGCTTTGTTTGTACTTTTTTTATTCACAACATGTTAAAAAAATTAATATTTAAATGTTATATTTTTACAATAAAATAATATTATTGGAGTATTTTTTTCTTGATATATTTTCAATTGCACAAAATGTGCACCATTTTAAAATGTTACACAAGACACCCAAAATCTGAGGGCTGCCCAGTCTAACCATGTTGTAAGTGGGATTTTGTGATCAATGAAATATAACTATAACTATTTGGAAAGTAAAATTTGATAAGTTTATTTGAAGTATTCCTTGATGGATAGATGTGATAACATTCTAGTTAAGTAATGCTTGAAATTCAACTGCACTCCGAATTGAGATCTCGAGGTGTTACAACCTTGAACTTTTGTTTCAATAAGCGGGGTCTCAAATTCAAGAGAAACATCTATTCAAAAAAATATGGTATTGATGCCAAAAAACAAATTAGCATTTATATTATAAGTGTCTCGAATTAGTAAGAAAAAAATCAGTTTTTTACAAGAAATGAATTAATGTAACAGAATCTAATTAAGAAAGAAACAAAATGATAAAACATTGCAATTCTCTCTTAAGAAAAACACTCTCTGAATATAATTATATGCTTGGGTATCTTTCCTTCAGAGCTTGTATATACTTATATAAATGGCTCTCGGAATTTCATATTCTTTCTCTTGGTCTCGAAAGTAGAAAGCCATTTAAGAATGAAATAATAGGAATAAAAACCTATATGCAAGGAGTGGTGGGTATTTATATAGGATTTGTCATAATTTACAAATTTTAAATTATGGTAGAAAATGAGAAATACAAATTATAATAGCATTTAGAATGATTGGACAACATAATTAAGGGTGGAAAAGTAAAAAAACCATCTAAACATCTTTTTCGGAACTCTACCTTCCTCAACTACTAGTGTACATAATTTAAATGATGGAAATTGTGGAATAAAACAATCGAAGAAAATGAACAAGTTGCAACGAGCTCAAGATGATCAAGTAAATTTTAAACGGTCAAGTAGGTAAACAAAAGTAAACAATTAACAAGTTGCAACGAGCTCATCATGATTGAGAAGTCTTCAAACAATCTATTAGTTACACACTACTCAGCATACAAGTCTGTAGAAGCAGTTAGGTGTATTGCAAACTGTTAAGGAACTAGACGGAATATAATTTGAGTTTGCTGTAAATGCTCATGTATATGTTGTATATGTATAGATTCAAGATAGATATGAGCTGGTGAGTGAATAGGTGCATAGCATGTACTCCTCGTAAATTAAGATTTTAGGAATCGAAGAAATATTCTCTCTTGATCAGCTGTATTTGACGTAGAACTAACAGGCCTACAAAAATTTTTCTGAAGGCAAGAAAGGAAAGCTGACAAACTATATAGAAAGAGAAATCTACAATGTCTTTTTATGAAAACTCTTGAACTACAATCTCTCACTTTGTCTCTCAAAAGTTCACTTTTATTAGTTCTTGAGCTCACTTAACTTGGTTATATACAAATGAGACCCTCTTGACATATTTATATCCTAACATTCTTTGACTAGATGGTGGAAGTCAGTCATATCCAACAATTAGCATTCACTACTTAGAATCCTATACAAAATATATTCTTCAAGTTTCATTCATATACCATTTAAGGAACATGCTACAAGACAAGTTAATCCTATTTCCAACGTTCATGATTTCTATTTACCTACGGAAAGCTCTGGACTTCGAAATCTCTACAACATGCTACATAATTCTAGAGAATTTCGCCTACCTTTGCGCATTTCTACTGGTTTCTAGCCTTGACTTTCAACCAAATGCTTTATATAGTTGTGTTTTCTACATCTAAGCTTCAATCGTCACTGCATTTTCCTCATGCTTCTGCTTTGTCTCCCACAACCTGCTTATCTACCTTAGTCTTCAAGTACATCTTCGATGCCTGGACGCATTTGTACATTTGTCTGAATGTTCTGTAGGCCATAGTTCTGCATTCTATACTCTTTTACCCACATTCGGTCTCTTGCCTTAGCACTGCATTACTTCGCCATCAACCTCCTACTTCCAGGTGTATTGTCACCTAGCATTGCCTTGTGGATTTATGTGTTTAAATCTCAGATGCTCTTATCGGACATCGACTGTCTCCCAGTTGGATTAGGACAATGAGCGCTCATTATATTTACGTTGGAAAGTTATATAAGTTGCAAGTTGGTCTACAACTCTTAATAATAAGAAATTGATCATCAACATTTCACTCTTATTTTAACAAGGGATAATCTAGAAATGTTATCGTGGGTGTTATCACTTTAACTAAAGATTTTTGAATAAATATCACAATTGTTATCATTTTTTAAACATCACAATTGTTCATTTTTATGCTTTGATCTAGTTGTATAATAACATCGTATCAACTATATTCTTATCAATAAGCATGACAATTGAAAAAATAAATATATTAAAAAAACTTATTTACAAGTAAAATAACATTATCCATTGGCAATCATAAGATTTTGTATCTCAAATGTGGATTATGAATTAAAAAAATCTACTCATTTCAACGGAATTTCAGTCAATCAATTAAGATTGGATCATCGGATTCTCCTGACTCAAATTCTGATCAAACCAAAATGGATAAGCTCCAAAATCCTATAAATAGGCAATTTTTACCCTACTTTGTGTAACATATAAAATCTATAATTTGTGTAACATAAAAAATCGCCAAATTTGCCTATCTTCTCAATCTTGTATTTATTGTTTTAGAAATTTCTAATGAGTCAAGAATTGTCCCTTCAACCGCCATCATTAATGATTCACATTTCAATCTCAACCCTTCTTAAACCTCGAACCTTTGCTTCAAGAAATAAGGTATCATTAAATATATGTTTCAATGCTAAAATAAAATTAACATTTCTATTATAGACATCGAATTAGTAACGAACTCAAGATGGTCGAGCGAACTTCAAACAATTGTTACGAGGAAGAAGATAAAAGCCCATGGAAGTGGAATCGAAGAAAGAAGAGAAGCAGCCGAAGCAGCAAGAAGGAGGAAGAATTTAACGGCAATAACTGAAATTTGAATCCAAAAGGAAATGGCTTTGTTTGGCATCCAGTTAGATGATGTTATTTTAGCTTGGAATTAATCGGCCAATTGTAATGCATTATATCTTTTCTCATTTTATCTTTATTTCACTCTTTTCTATTGTCTCTTATAATCACTGTAGTGTAGTGGTGGACCCAGCATTGAAGCTCAGTCCGGACGAACGTTGACCGGTCAACATTGACAATCAGCGATCATAAGAGCGAAATCGTTTATTAATATTTAATTAAATAATATTAAAAATTACTAAATATATATGTAAACACACTAAAACGCAATAATTATATATATATATATATGAAAAAATTCAATACAACCCAAAATACTAAAGAAATACGCAATACAACCTACTCTTAAATAATTTGTTTGCTAGAGAATTCAAGAAAAGTCGATGAAGAAGGTGAGACTTTTGTGATGATATATTATTGTACAAATAACTCGCAAATTTTCATTAAATTTTATTCATTATGATTTTAAATTGTAGGTCAAATAATAAAAATTTATCACAATTTTCAATCTAAACTCGATTCTTTAAAGATATTGTGCGATCTATTTGATTAGTGATAAACTGTTTTAGTGTGTGTTCTTGGGATTATTATTGCATCATTTATTGTTGTTCCATTATCAATGTTATAGAATTTTCATCACCAGTTTTTCAAGATATGAAGTTATTAAAATGTTAGTTGCAAACACTTTTTTTTTAGAAAACGAAATGAACAACTTTCGACTTTTCTCAATGTTGTTCCTTATTAAATTATATTTTTACTGATTTTTAATATTCTCAAATCAACAAATTCCCAATTTGCATAAATCATAAACCTTAACATTCAGCAACAAAATACCTAATATTCTTAGATAAATTCTCGAAAAAATTTCCAAGTTTCAAATTCACAAAATTCAAAGCCTCACAGTAAACACTATAGCTACAGGCTCACAATTCACAAACACATTCATATTCTAATTCCATAAACTGATAAACATAATTTATAAAACATAAATAATAAATCAAACAAATTAACTACATAGTCTACACAATGAAGGAACAAAAACAAAAACAAAAAAGAGAACTCACGACAACAGGCGATTGGCGGCAGTTGACAGAGACACGTGCACACAGCACAGCAACGAAAGCCAGAGGACTGGCCGAGATACCGGAGAGGCTAGGCATAGTCGACGTCCAACTCACAGTCGCAACACACAGCAGCAGCCAGCAGGGACTCCGCAGCGCAGCCAATCACCCCGGTCGTCTCCCTCCTCTGCCGTTTGGGTGAAATTTTAGATTTGGGGATTTGGATAATTGGATTTGGTTTTGTTTGTGGCTAATGGGTTGCAAATAGGCCCAATTCATCGGGCCTTATTGTTTTTAAAAAAATGCCCGANTGTTTGTGGCTAATGGGTTGCAAATAGGCCCAATTCATCGGGCCTTATTGTTTTTAAAAAAATGCCCAAACACTGAAAAAAAAATCACATGGCTGCCTTCTTCATTTCTTCCCGGCGGACGGCTTTGGCGTTACAGTGACTTGAAGCTCCCGACGGATCCAGCACGGGCGACCCTGGGGGGCTGGCCTGGGGCTGGGTCCAGCCCTACCGTAGTGGACTAGAAAAAGGTGGATTTGGATGTGTGATTTCTTCTCTTACTCTCCAAGTCTCATTCTCTTATCTCATCCCTTTCTTCTTTCTCAACTTCAGTTGTAAATCGTTCATTATAGTGCATAACCCACCTCCTATACTGAAGGCTTTTGAGGTAGCTCTTTTACAGGAGAACACCATCACATCCCTAAACAAAGGAACCAAACCATTTAAGCCCTATACCTAACCCAAATAGACTTATCCTAATACCAAAAAAAGTTGAAAATACCCACAAACATATCCCATATACTGAACCAAATCCCAAAATCTCAAGCAACCCTTTGAAATTTAAATCTATAACTCCATCAAATTTCCAAACAAAAGAGAGTTATGATTATGTTATAATTGTGATGAGAAGTACACTAGAGATCATGTATGCAAAAATAGGACGTTGAATTTCATAGTGGTGGATGACGAAGACAAAGTGGATATAGGGGAATTACTTGATGGTGAAGAGGAGAAGGGGATAAAGAAGAAGTAGATGAGGTGATGGAATTTTCAATCCATGCATTGATAGGCACCAGCTGAACTAAAACTATCAGGTTCCCAAGAATTATCAAAGGGAGAAGGGTATCTATCCTGATAGATAGTGGGAGTACCATAGCTTTATAATGAGCATCTAGAAAAAATATCAACTGCAAAATGCAGCAGGTTCAACCCATTGGTATGGTGGATGCAAGATTTGGACTTCCAATACCGTTTGAAGGTTCTGAAATTGAGAAAAAGTGATTGACCAAGGCAATTTAACCCTGTATTCTTTGACTTTTGCAAAGGGAGCATAACCTTCACATATGAGGACAATGAGATGGAGTTAAATAGCAAAACCATCAAAGAATAGTTCAAATAGATGAGTGGAGTGGAGAAAAAGTGCTGGTTCAGGGGTCAGAATTATGGAGTGATAGCACATATAACTATTAGCACTGAGAAATGACGAGGTTGTACAATGGCCACCATATTCTTTGACTTTTCCTTAGTTTTCTTAGAGCCAAAAGGGTTGCCAATGGCCACGATATTCCAATTAAGGAAGGAGCATATCCATTTAAACTTACACCATAAGGATGTCCATATATACAGAAAGCAGAAATTGAAAGAATGGTTAAAAAAGTGAAAGAAAGTGGAATAATCCAACTAAATAACAGCTCGTATGCTTCTCATATGCCTCTAATCAAGAAAAAAGATGGAACGTGAAGGTTCTGTATAGATTATAGAAAGCTGAATAGCCTCAGCATCAAATATAAATACCCTATGCCATTAATTGTTAAACAGTTGGATGAGTGAAAGGGGTCAAAATGGTTCACCATGATAGATCTGAGAGTAGTTTACCATCAAATTAAGGTGGCACAGTAGGATATTTGTAAGACTACTTTCAAAACACATGAAAGGCTTTATGAATTCAAAGTGATGCCCTTTGGGTCCACCACATTTCAATATCTAATGAACAAAGTGTTCAAAGAACAACTTAGAAAGTATGTTTTAGTATTTTTTGATGATATTTTGATTTATATAAATGACCTTAAAATCTACTGTGAACATGTAAAGAAAGTTCGTGAACTGCTAAGAAGACACCAACTATATGCAAAAGGGAGCAAATTGACTTTGAATAGCCTAGAATAGAGTATTTAAGGCATGTCATCACTTGTAGAGGAGGTAGCTCCTGATCTTCTTAAAGTGATTGCAATGTAGGAATGACCTAAACCAATGAATGTTAAACAGTTGAGGGGGTTCATAGGTTTAACAGTTTACTATAGGAGATTTGCTAAGGGTTATGGTGCCATGGCTAGCCCTTCGACTAAACTACTTAAAAGGGACAATTCAGTTGGAATAAAGCTATTGAAATGGCATTCCAGGAGCTGAAACTTGCTATGAACTTATCCCCTGTGTTAGCTTTACCAAATTTTTCATGACCCTTCATTATTGAAACTAATGCATGCCATGGATGGCTAGTAGTTGATTGCTTTAGAATAAAAGACCTGTAACTTATTTGAGCAAGAGGATTAATAATAGGAGTCTGGGCTTATCCATATATGAGAATAAACTGTTGGCCTTGGTGAGAGCGGTAGGAAAGTGGAGACACTACTTGGAAGGACACCATTTTATCATCAAAAGTGACCATCAATCACTTAAATACATGCTGGAACAGAGGATAACAATTCATTTGCCACAAAATGGTTAATAATACTCTTAATACCTAGCTATAAAATCCAATACAAGAAAGGGGAGAATAACACAGTAGCTGACTAGAAGAGAATCTACTAATGACACTGAATGCTTGGCAACCACCACTAACACACCAGTTTAGATAAAAGAAGTAATTGCCAATTACCAAGAAAATAAACAGGTTGAGAGTAAAATCAATGTGTTGCTCCTTAATGAACAATCTGAACCAAATTATGTTTACCTGAATGTATTACTAAAGTATAAATCCAAACTTTATATAGGCTCTGGATGAGCGATAAGAAATAAATTAATTGGAGCCATTCACTCATCACAGGAATGGGAACATTAAAGAGTTAAAGCCAATATTCACAAATCACATCATTTTTACTGACCGTAAAGGTTAGAGAGATCAACCAAGAGGTTCTATAATGTTGAACGTGCCAATGGTGTAAAAGAGAAAACGTAGCTTACATAGGACTTGTGCAGCTATTACTTGAATCTCAGTATGCTTGAAGCCATATATCATGGATTTAATAAAGGGATTACCTACGTATAGGGTAAAGAATGTATTCCTAGTGTGGTTGACTCATTAACTAAATATAGACATTTTCAACCACTGTACTATCCTTTCTCAACTACAACTATAGCAAGGTTAATCTTGGATTACATACATAAACTTCATGGCATGACATAAAACATAGTCACAGATAGGAAAAGGATCTTTACAAGTGAGTGTTGGTAGGAGTTGATCAAACAGATGGAGTCAAACTACAATTAAGCTTTTCCTACCATCCCCATATTGAAAAAAATGTTAAATCAATGTCTGGATATGTATCTCAGGTGTATGGTTTATAGGTAACCTAAACAATGAATTAAGTGGATTAGTTTGGTTGAGTGGTGGTATAATGTCACTCTTCATACCTCTACCAAAATGATACCCTTTGAGGTTCTATATGGATGTGTAATTTCTTCTCTCTTTCCAAGTCTCCTTCTCTTATTTACCTCACTTTCTTCTTTATCAACTTCATATGTAAATCGTTCATTACAGTACAATTAATTCAATGGGTGTTGAATTCCAATTATTGTTTTGTGTTTATTTTATTGAATTGAGTTTATTAGGGTATTATTGAGCTCCAGCCATTACAACAATTTAGTAAGCACACACAACTCAGCACACAAGTTAGTAGGATTAGGTAGTTGTATCGTAAAGTGACAAAGAATTGGTGAGAACAAAATTTTTTGCTCAAAATTTTAGAATTTGAGTTTGTTTTTACTTGCTAATGCATTTGTTATGTATGTATAGATACAAGATACATATGAGCTCGTAAAAAATAGGAGTACTATATACTTTCTTTGTAAACTAAGCTTTTAGATATCAATAAAAATATCCTTTCTTGATTAGCAACGTTTACAAGTACACTATCTAGCATACTGAAATTTATCTTAAGGCAAGAAACGACAAACAAACAATATACAAAGAGAAATCTACTACGTCTTTTTATAAAACTCTTGAAGTACAAGCCTTCCCTTGTCAACTTATTAGCTTTCAAGCTCACTCAACTTGGTTAGACACAAATGATACCCACTTGACATATTTATACTCTCACCTCATTTAGCTAGATTGTAGAGATTAATCATATCCAATGGTTAAGATTCATTATTTCGAATTCTTTTTAATATATTTACATTGGAAGATTGTAGAGAGGTTGTCCCTACAACCTTCTAAGTATATTCTACAATTTTTCTTCTTCAAGTTTATCCTACATTTTCCTATAATTCAAGAATGTTCTTTCCCTCATATAGAAAGCTTTAGATTTGATATCACTACAACATTCAATATAATTCTAGAGAGTTTCTGCTAATCTTTGCATGTTTGTACTGAGTGTATAGGTTGTAGGTATGTATTGTCGTCCCAATGTTGCATTTGGTTGCTTTTTTTACATCTAAGTTTCAACTGTTTCTGTGTTTTTCATATGCTTTGGCTTACGTCCCTTACGACATGCCTGCATTGAGCTTAGTTTTCAACTACAACCTTGGTGCCTACAAATGTTATGCCTTCAATAACATGCCACGTTGACTATAGTATGTCATGCCTTACTTCTTCCCCACATTCAGCCTCTCACCTTAGCGCTATAGTGTTTAGGCCTCAATTATGTGTTTGAGACTCTTTTATCACTTACCATTGCTTTGTGTATTCGCGTGTTCAACTTCTAGCTTGTTAGGTATAGAGTATTGGAAAATTTTCATGTCCAAAATGTCATTTAAACGAATTGTAGTTAAGGTTAAGTAGTTAGGGGTTGAAAATATCTTTGGAAGTACTCAATGTCCGCTCAAGAAGATCAAACAATGTCCAAAAGTGCTTGAAGACCGCCAAGTAAGTACTTGAGCAATTTTTTTCGAAGCTGACTGCACGCTGACCATCGAGGGATGCTTGAGCGGTCATGTTATCCGAGAAAATCCTAGTTCGAGATTTTTAGTCTTTTTACAATTCTAAACAACCCATAACTCTCTAATACTATATATACCTAATGAAAATTCATCCCTAATGTGTGTTGAGAAAATATTCATCAAAGAGAAGATTCTGTTGAAGAACACACATTGATTATCATAATTTTGTTTACCTCAACCATAAGATCAAATCACCAAAAAGCCAAAAGATCAAAATACTGCTAAATCCTCTACTCTATATCCTTCAGAGTTCAAAAGATTCTAAGAGGTGATCAAAGATTCGGTTAGCGAAGAACAAGTTCGTTCTTGGTGATCTACGAGAGGAAAATAAGTCCAGAGGTTCTAGAGCTGGTGTTGGAGTGCACAATCGATGAGTTCTTCAATGATTATAGGTTTGCAGTCAGAGTCTACTGCAGTTTAGTTGTATCTAAACCAAGTCCTTAAGTTCACTCTTTTCTAGTAGAATATTTTCTAGCACGTGTGCCTGGAGATTTTTCTTTTGAAGAGTTCTTCAAAGGTTTTTCCTTCGTAAACAATTTTCAGTGTTAATTTCTTTTCTACTTTTATATTAATGCTTGAATGATTGTTAGGGTATAAATTGATTTCAACTCATCTAAATTTAATAATTTGTAACTTGTTGCAAGTTATAATTATTTAATTTGTAACTCTACATATTACACATTTTCAACCCTTCTTTAGGTTTTATTTTGGTCGAACTTTGTTTATTACAAGCAGTATGAGAGCCTCATTTTGATTCTTAACTTAGGATAGTCTAGATGAGTTAGTCATTATCCGTTTCTCTGTATTTCGATGGAAGCAATTATGCAAACTGGAAGGTTAGAAAGAGAGATTTTTTGAAATCTATGGATGAGAGAGTTTGGTGAGTGTTGAGAGGGGTTAGATAGCCCCATCTACAACTTCTGGTAGTGTTGTTACACCTAAAGAGGTTTATACTTGGACTAAGGATAAATTAGTTGAGTGTAACTAGAATAGTAAAGGTGTACATGCTATCTTTATGACTATATCATCTGAAAAGTTTAAACGTATATCTATGTGTGAGATTGTTAAGAAAGCATGGAACATTCTAGAAACCACAAATGAGGAAATTAAGGTCATGAAAAACTCTAAGCTACAAATATTGACCACTAGGTTTGAAAATTATAATGAAAGATGATAAATTTTTTGATGGGTTCTACGCTAAATTGAATAATATAGTGAATTATAGCTTCAACCTAGTTGAAAGAATTTCAGAGACCAAAATAGTAATAATAGTTCTAATATCTCTATCTGAAAGGTTTAGATCTAAGATCATGACGGTTGAAGAAAGAATAGACCTTGATCTAGTTAAGATAGACATATCTCCTTCGAAGAAAAACAAGTCTATTGCCTTAAACACTGTTAAGGAAGAAAACCGTGACACAACAAATGATGACAACCTAAAAGATGAGAATGTAGTTTATTTTGTTAAGAAATTCAAGAAATTTCTTAAGAATAATAAGAGACCTCCGGAAAAATACAAAGTTGGTCTTAGTAAAAGAGAGAAGAAAGTACTTGGGAAGCCAAGAAGAGCTCTCAATCTGTTAGATGTCATGAGTGTCAAAGGTTTGGACATATTAAAGTTGAGTTTCCAAGTTATAATAAGACATTAGGTAAAGCCATGAATGTCACTCTCATTGATAATGAGTCTAGCTTCGATAATCAAAGTGAAAATCTCAATTTTGAGGAGCATTTGAACTATATGTTACTTCTGTAGTTAAGAGTACAAATGTGGTGGAGAATAAGAAAGTTGAGGACTTAGAACAATCTGACTCTTTACAGGAAAAAAATAGAAAGTGAAGAAGATATCCAGATGCTTATTACCAGTTATTTGAGGGAAGTCTTAAAATAAAGAAGCAAAATAGATTCACCTTTAAGAAACTATTTGATCTTGAACTAGAAAATGAGAGACAAGTGATCAAACTTTAGGAATCAACTAGTTGTGTGATGAAGCTGAAGGTTGAGAAAGAGTTCCTATAAAACAAGTTTAAGACTCTTGTGAGTGAACTTGAGAAATCCAATGCATAAATTCACACTTTTTCTAGTGGATCTAAGAAAATTGATAATATCTTAAGATTAAACAAGTCAGTCGGAAGTAGATGAGGTATGAGCTATAATGAAACAAGTTCTCACGCTACTACCTTTTCTAAAACCACATTTATACTTGTATCTATCAATACTAATAGTTTAGAAGTCACTGAACCTAATAAGAATAATATCCTAGGGTAGAGATTATTTATGGAGCATAGGGTTACTCAACCTAAAGTCCAAAACTTGAAACATTGAGTTACCCCCCAGGTTTATTCCCACGTGTTACATTTGTGGTGATTTAGGTCATATAAGACCTAGGTGCTGCAAAATCTTGGTTTGGAACAACAAAGAGGACATCATTAATTAGGTTAGGTTCTTAACTAATCAAGTCAATCACTTGACTGAAATGGTGACTTACTTGACTAAGATAACCTCTTCTTCTAGGAAGGCTTGAGTTAAAAAGAGTACCCACTTGTCAAAATGAAGAATTGAATTGTAATGTTGCTCACATTGCTCTTAAAACAAAAATGTTTATGTAACTCCTTGAATAGGTTTTGATGCATGCATTTGCTAATTCATGGCCTCTACATATACATGCATGCACACTAATTTTTTTTTCCCTATCTTATTTTTTTTTCATAATTTTATTTTTCTTAACAAAAAGACGGGTTGAGGGGTTTGATAATGTAACACTTTGAAGTGATTGAACACGTTATCTTGATTGAGTACAACTGAATGAACTATGACTAACTTTTCAATTGACTCAGTTTAGAACTTGTTTGGAGTATTTGGTGTAGATTGTTTCAAGTATCATTTGCATTGCACACACTAAGCTCTTGTGAGGGAGTTTTGACAGCGTGTGTGAGATTTGGGATGGCTATCATCCGTGTGGTGGAGTGATTCAAAATATGAATTGACCTTGTGATTAGGAGAGAAATAGGAGAGAAAAATTGTGATATATCTTATACTTTTCTTTGTAGTTTAACAATTGGCGAGTCCTTGTGATTATACCAATAGGAATAAAAACCTGACATTATATTTCCCACAAAGCTGAAAATACTGGGTACAATTGGAGCTCAACATTCTCTTACATCTTATGGCAATCAATATGACATAATATCTCGATAGCACGTCCATCTCTAATATGATATCAAAGACGCAAAAATCTAGTGCTATGAGATTGGTTAATAGTTCTTTCCCACCTATCACTACCAAAAAATCTCCTTACATTTAATTTGAGTTCAATTACGACTTCGAAGGATGTTGACAACTTGTAAGTCCATCCATGTATAAGCGGTTGCAATAATTTCTTGATAAATGTGTTGACTAATAAATGCATGCGTGGTTATATTGTCATATATTTCATATTGTCCAAGTGATATTGTTCGATCATGAAATAGGAAGATCAGTTACCACATATACTTCTCCTTAAACATAATCCAAGGCATCTATAGTATAATTCCATACAATCAGAATTATTTTGCTACTACAACAATTAAGCATCGAGTATAAATTGGCAATATAAAAATCTAATTCAACATTACCAGATGATTGTGAGAGGACACCTTGTGGCAAGAATGCAGTATGATACCCTTTTTCTTTTGTTTTTTCTTAACTATATTTATAAAGTCTAAAGAATCGATTTTATAACTCTGATACCAAACTGTAACACCCCCAAATCTAGATACCTAGATTTGAAAGTATTAGCATTTCAATCTCTTTTTGAAGTCATAAATGTGAAAAACGATTAAATTTTTCTTAGACATAAAAAATATCAATGACTTATTATTTTAAAATAATTGGTGGTCAACAAAACATAGAACAACTAAATATGATAGTACTGAGTTCGTGTTACCACAAGTCGTCACCTCGCATCATCTTGCCTTCATCATCTCAAAATGGAAAGGAATAACATGGGATGAGTTAACGCTCTGTAAGCAAACCTCATGTAAATGATGCATACTTATGATATGCATATGACTCTGTTTAAATATAAAACATTTCTCAATATGTAACCCCTTTCTTTAATTTCTTTAAAACCTTAACATTGACGTCCTGAGCTCACTTAGTGTGTCGTCTAGCAAATCAAAATGCAGTGGGCAATTATTATTTGGAACCCGGTCGAGTCCAATCGGTATTACCGCAAAGTAGTTAGCATTACATTGTCATTGATCATTGGTCGGGCGTGTTGGTCCCCCACGCGCCATTTCCAACTCACATATTTCACGGCAAAGACATACACTTCGTAATAAAACATTCGTGATACATATCCTTAAAACATTCATTGACTCATTGACATTTGGAAATTTTTTATTTCTTGAAACTTCATGTATGCTTATAAATGCATGACATGTATGAATATGTCATGATAAGCATTTATGAAATAAAAAGTAATGATCAAATATCATATTTATGTAAGGACAATTCAAGCAACACATTTATACATTTAACCATAAGACGTACACATGAAAATAAGAAGAGATTTACTTATCTGATTCTTTAGCTAATCACTTTTGATTGCAAGTGAGAATGTCCTTGATTGTCCACTGATTAACGTGCCAATAATCCTAAGTCATTATCATTGAATTATTAAGAACCTTCAATAGGTATATAATTATTTAATATATTTTTATTTTAATCATCAGTGATTAATCACCCAACTTAAAATGCATGTCAAGAATACAATTAACATATGGAGGATATATATTTTTTTATTCCATAGTCAATATTCTAATCACATAAGACTAAATAGTAAACAAATCGTAATGACCTAACTTCGAGTGACTTAAACAATGCATGTGATTATTGTCTTCGTGAAATAAAAGAGATATCATATAAATATAATTTCCTTATTAGATTAAAGTACTAGAATATTTAGAAATGAATGCACAAGGACCTAGCAGTATTATAGAACATGTTAATCCAAGGTGCTTTTGGTAATGTACTTTATTTATTTTGGCAAAGGAACAATGATGAGTGCATATTGTTTTCAGTTAATTAATTTAAATAG
Source organism: Fraxinus cuspidata (assembly GCA_903798385.1). Taxonomy (NCBI): domain Eukaryota; kingdom Viridiplantae; phylum Streptophyta; class Magnoliopsida; order Lamiales; family Oleaceae; genus Fraxinus; species Fraxinus cuspidata. The sequence continues at coordinate 18,346 of CAIGRP010079318.1, forward strand.
TACATAATCAATCCAATTAAACATGGACTATAACATCAAAATGATAATATTATAAATAACATTGAAAATCATATTAATACCACTCTTTTAATATGCTTGTAAATAAATGTCAGCTAACACAACTTTAACATTATTTATATATTCACTTTATTCAAATTCTAAATTAATAAAGTCCTAGTAGTAGAATAAAAATTTGAGAATGATACAAAACATTAATTTATGATAATAAATTCAGTTTTTTTTGCTCTAAAGGTTTTCATTTGAATCAAATAACAAACGTGAAACTATTTTAGAGTATTAAATAACTTAAACGCGTCGAAATCATTAATTGATTAACATATACATGAAAAGCATTATACTAATTATGTAACCAATATATAATGATCAAAATGTATCAAATTTATTAAAACATAGCTTTAAAAAAAAATTAAAGTATTAATCGACTTGATCTAATAGTTATAAAATATAACATATCACATATATAAAAAGGAAGAAGGCTAGCTAATCTTAATAAGAAGGTACATATTATGCTTTTCTCCACATATGGGAATGAAGCTTTGAAAAATCCTTGGCTATGGAAAATATAATATTGGAGGAGAAAGAAAGTGGTTGGACATTCTTTTTTTTTTTTTTAATTATTCTTTTCCGATTATTAGAGTTAATGAAAGTTTTAACAATGTATCAAAGGTATAAAAATAGGAAAGTTTCATTTTCCTATCTTAGGGCATTTATTTATGAATTCATTTATGCTAAATAAAATATACTCATTAGTGTAAATTCCAAACAATCCAAGGCCACAAATTTTGTTCTTTCCCAATAAGTTGACCAATTATTTATTTTGCATTTACTTAACAAGCGACAAATAAAATCTTTTAACATGATATATGGGGTCAAGTTATGGTAAGTTATTAGAAAACAATAATAATATATATATATATAATTCCCTGTAAAATATTATTAGTCATAATGATCATAAGTTATTAATTAAGCATTAAACATATCATTAGGCAATATCGTTTTAAAAAAAAAAATTAGGAATGATGGGGGTCATTAGGTTGAAGCCCCCAATACCTCAAATAAGGAAGAAACTCTCTTTCGAGTCATGCACATTGTTGGGAGTAATGACAAGCTTCGGGCATGTCCTAGGATAGTGACCCTTTCTATGGTTTTGCTTTATTTATGGTAAGTGGATTAAAAATGTCTCGTGAAAGCTCTCCCTCCAAACCCGAGTATTTCATAGCAGAAACAACCCCACCATATAGGCTCACCCATTTGGAGTAAGTTGAGTAGGACCGTTATAGAAGGAAGAAAGAATATTACCAGAAAAATGATGAAAGGGAACTCCAATCCCCATATCCATCAAATGCTTATAGATAGCTATACAATTATATGGAGGACAATCTGCATTTTGGAATTGCCCAGGACAAATAAACTCTATGTCATCAAGGACACAAAAGCAGTCCCGAGTTTCACTCAAATCCTTCTCGGTAATATTAGTAAATATCTCCAAAGCTTCAAATGCCTCCCTATCATTGAAATTAAAGTCGTCCGAACTCGAAAGATGAGGGCATATGAGGGAGGTATCCTAAGTCTAGAACTTTCGAATTATGTGACATATTCTAGGAGTCGCTCTAGGAAGACATTCCGATAAAAAGAATCACAAGAGCAAAATAAAGATAGAATCGTCAAGGAAAGGGAATAATGCACATATAAAGTAAAGAGTAAATGAACCCACAAAAGGGTATAACGTATTTATGGGTTTTAATAGGAATTGTGACCCCGTCGAGTTACTTACTGAAACAAATCGTAATCATCCAGGCAATCGCGATCATCAAATATTAAGGACACCGATTAAGAATTAAAAAAGGAACGGTCACGATTGCACATAATTTACCCGCGCATTAAATTCGTACATGCTACTATCCTTGAAACATGCAAAAACAAAAGCCTTGTAGCGCAGGTAAAAATGGTTACAATCATTGTATGTCTCCTCAATCTAGCCCACATAAGATAAAACAAACAAAAAAATATGCACAAATAATGATAAGCTCGCATGTTAATAAAAATATGATAAGTCCTCGATTTATTATGAATAATATGTTGACCTATGATTGATTTCGGGTTTTGATTATAACAAACAAATTATTTCTATCTCGAACATTTATATTTGAGTCTTCATTGATACATGTTACGAACCTGGAGGAAATCGAGCATTCACAATCAAGCTTGGAAATCGAGCACTCGCATAAAAAACAATTGGAGACAAATCAAGTATTCGCACCAAATTCAAAATCGAACGACAAAATGTGCACTCACGCCAAATCAATCGAAGACATTAGACTTAAATGATTTGAATTCATGTGTAAAGGTAAAACGCTTTAATTCATAGCAATAAATCACTACAAGCTCGTAAGTCAATTTGTTATGCACGAAATAAACATTTCACAAAAGCACTCCCATAAAAAATATTCTCGATGTGACAAAAATCTTAACTTGACTTTTGAATCCTTTACTAATGACACTTAGTTTGAAAACGTTAAGTGAAAATATCAGTAAAGGATCTACACTTGCAAAATAATCAAGAAAAGGGAAAATCGAAGATTTCTGCTCTAGCGGAAGTTCGGTAATCCAACGGTCAAATTTTTAACAGTTTTGATTTCTGACGCTCAACGGTTAGTTCAGTGTCCGGTACGGTGGTGGAAGTCCGGTAGAGGTCATTCGATTGGACAGAAAATTTCACGTTTCTAACTGCTATAAATATCAACTCATTTACTCTTTATTACAACAACTTTAGAGCATTACATTGAGATTCCTTTGAGCAAAAAAATTTGCATTGATCTCTCATATCATTTATTATCAAATTACTTTGGTGTTGAAAAATCTTTGATCAAATTAACTCTTGGAAATCATTCTATACATCAAAGCTTTTTATACCTAACACTTGAACTTCATTCATTGCTATCTACTAAAATGTTAGCATACTTCTCTTCTTGTACATCTTCTTGTACTCAACTTTGAATTTATCATTTATTAAGAAGAGAAGATTTTACTTGAAAATTTATTTGAATTGTGGGTCATGTTGAGGTGTGTGCTCCTTGCTTATAAGCCACCGAAAGCTTTGTAAAGGGTTGGATTGCACCACAAGTCAATCAACATAGTGAAATTAGTCTTGCTCGTGCTAGAGAGTTTGGTAATGGATGACGTAGATCATTGCGTTGGATCAAACCTCCATAATTATATCATTT
>CAIGRP010079319.1:0-26024 GCA_903798385.1 Fraxinus cuspidata
TACAAAATCATTTTTAATCACACATTCTTCATTAAAATAATATTTTTCATCACATCCAAAAAAATTTCTTATTTTTTAACGACATTTTTCTATCACATCACTATTTAAAATACACCCCTTCCTCAATAATGTACATCAAACACCACTTAAATGCAAAGAAATATAAGTGTATAACAACTGAACTCAGAGTATTTGACTATTACGATACGATTATATTCAGCTACCCGTCTAAAGTTTTCGGGAAGAATTTTTTATTTATTTATGCTATTTAACTTTAATCTTCAACCTAATTTAACTTTGTGTTTGGAATCCTTGTGGATATGTACAGGGCATTGTTTGTGGAAAATTCATTTTCTTTTAGGGTCCGTTTGATTGGTAAAGTTGGAAAAAATTTTCAACTCCATAGAATGCATTTTTCATAAAATTAGCAAAAAAAAATTTAAAGTGATTGTATCTTGAAATTCGAACTTTATTTTTACTTTCATATTAAACAATTAAAATAAAATTTGAATTCATCGAATTTGACATTTTTTTATGGAATTTAAACCCTTACATCTTTTGCTAGCATACACACACTTCTCAGATTTTTTTGTCCTTTGGCTTGCTTCTTCTGAGAAGCAAAGGTAGGAAATAACTTTTCAGGAATCTTCTTTGCTAAAGTAGATTAGCTTTATTCCCACTCAACTTTCTTTTCAAAACTTTTTTACAGACTTTAGGGTTTTCTTTCTTTCTATATTACTTCTTCTGTCCTTTCCCAGCAAACAGTGTTGATGAGATAATCCAGCAAAGATCATTAACTCAAGTCTCGTTAGGACTCATTTTAAAAAAATCGTGTACACACCCGATATTTACTAAAAATTAATACGATTTGAACGTTAAGGAAGTATTGAAGTAGAATTTAATTAACTGAATAAAAATATCATCTTCATATCCTCAATGCACCAAATTAGCGTTGTCTTACTCATTTCGGTTTAAAATCATGTTTGTTTTGTGAACAAGCAACTGCATTAAAATATTTTAACATGTTTGGTAATTGAAATAGACATTAACTACTTGACACTCTTAAGAAAAAGTTATATTTTTTTTCTCACTTTAGTACTGTATATAAACAAAACCTTGAAAATTAAAATTGGCAGTTTGGGGCGGAATTTCTTTTCTTTTAATAAAAAAAAAAAACAAGAAGCTAAAATTATATTTTATCAGCAAAATAAAATATAAAACAAAACTTAGGATGGGTTGCCTAACCTCCAAAAGTTAAATTACGATATGAAAATGTTAACCATTTCAAAAAACTAGTAAAAATAAAATAAAAAAAATACTAAATTTCACGTTCCCTCTACATACTTCATGTCATCATAAAACTTCATTAATTCTTCATTCATTTTTACTATCCTCCTCAGAGTGAGCTAATATTGGTATCATTTTCCTTTAGTACGTAGACGTTCAACTAGAATTTTTCAATATTGACAAAATCTTACATTTACCCTTGTTTTATGTAATCTAAATGTTGCAAGCCCCCTATAGTGTGTGGCTATGTTTACAAAAACAAGACATTTTGGTACTCATCCGGAAGGCAAGTGTGGGCTGATCCGGACTATTATCGGTGGAACAATGATTAAGAACAACTGTGTTACAACTGCAACTCCTGTAAAGCGGGAGCAGTGGTTAGTGTGAAGACGAGTTAGAGAAAGGTAGTCGTGATTAATATTGTCCTATTAATCCTTCTTGTAATCTTTTATGTTGTTCATGCGCAACCTTCCTTAATAACAAACGACTTGACAATGATGAACCCTATGGTGAGAAACGAATGGAAAAGGCACAACCTACTTGGCTTCAGAGTTTGTTTGATATGTAGTACTCGATAATATTGTATAGTGCAATGAAATAAATTTTGATGCCCTTTTCATCTTTACTCATGTTAAGCGTTGTTTAGTTCACCATGCCGAATTTACCACAAAGGAGGTAAGAAGTACATCACCAAATATTGCAATGTTTTCATTCTTGCAAAGAGGGGATTGTTTGGTTGCCAAAATCTAGGTCTCTGCGTGTCTGTTTGTCTTGGTTATCTATTTGATGAAAAGACTTGTACTCGATATGTTTAATTGAAGTTTCTGTATTTTTTGGACTAAGCCTTTGTTTGGTTTTAGATAAAAATCAAATTTTCAGTAGGTTTTGATAAAAATTGATAAAATGTGTGGTTGAAAAGTTGTTAGATATATAAATATGTAATTAAAATTAACGGTTGACTTTGATTCGAGTTTTAATCAATTTTTTTAGCTAAACCAAATATGGGATAATTATAATGCCTTTTTGTTTTATGATATGAATCATTTAGGGGTTGTTCTCTTTGTATTTCAGTTTTGTGTTTTGAGTGTCAATTTTGAAATTGTTGAAAATGTGTTCTTTGACATTTTGAAAACACTCAAAACGTGTTGTGAAAATTTTGACTTGATTATAACCGAAAACACCAAAAACGATAAATTTGTCGTTTTGAGTTTTCTTTAAAAATATTTAACTTGTTTTCAAAAATGCATTTTCGAAAATAGGAAAGAGAACGCGTTTTCACTATTTTGGAAAATCGAAAACAGAAAACGAGATGGTAAAAAGAACATGCCCTTACTTTTTCAAAAAATGTTCTACACCGTAAAACTGGGTTAGATCTAACATGTGAATTGATTATCACTTATTGTTAGAATCAAGCTCATAATGTATGTGAGAGATATTGTGAAATAAGTTTTGGATTCCTCATGTGTTATTCAACCTGCATGCCGTGATTCGCGAGAGTAATTATTACTTAAATTCGAAGTAATACTCTCACAGACCTTCACAAACCTTTCTTAATTTCTCTTTTATAGTGGAGGAATTATGAGGCCCGGCCTGACCCAAGGTCATTTCCTTGGGCCTCAAAAGAAAAGAAAATGATAAAAATTTTCATTTATGTTTCTTTGAGTTGGGACATTCAATCCTTCAACAAAAAACTAAATGGCACTAAATGAGATATTCAAAATACTTGGACACTTAACTTACATTCTTGATTTAAAGAATAAAATGGATATACAATTAAACTATTACCTAGTGCTATTTTTGTTCTATCTACCAAAATCTAGAAAAAAAGTCAATGCAAAAAAATAAAATGAAAAAATATTCCCTATAATTGTTTTGCTAAGCTTATAAAGTTTCTTTAAATTTTATAAATTAATTTTTATGAAAGTTAAAAAAAAGTTATTTATTTTAAAAGTGTTCATTTCATTTATATTTAATAATCGAGTAACAATTTACCGCCTAGAAAGTCATAATTTTGAGGACCGACACAGGGAATTATATAGTGTTAAAGATGGTGAAATTTACAACAAAAATTGGTACTTATAGCGTCCTTTTGGCCCTTATTATTCCGCATTATAATGAAATAAATAGTAATTTTTTGGTGGTGTTAAAAAATAAGGAAAATTTTTTGAGCTAATATGTAATATTATTTTATTGGAGAATGTGTTATTGATAAAAACAGAAAGAAAAATGAATTATAATTTAATTGGGAATAATGTAGGCCATTAATTTGATAAAACTCTATTTTTATTCACATAGGAATACACTATACATTCATAGAAATTCTGATGACTTTTTACTATATTTTTAGTACTTGAAATTATTATAAAAATTTCACTTTTAACGTAAAAAATTGTTATCACGAAGAGTGGTTATTTTGTCAAAAGAAATTGTCCAGAGACTGTGTGTTCATGATTAGTCAACAATGTCATTCAAATGAATACCCGAAATTGGACTCTTTGTAATTTGTACTACGTGCAAGCCGGAGTCAACCCGCGCTTAACTAAGTCTTTGATCTAGTAAACAATGTTGGACGAGATTATGAATATAATTTTATTTTATTGTTTTTAAATAGTATTTAATATTATATCGTTGATAAACTATCGATGATAGAGATGTTAAAATGTTATCCACTAAAAATACAATTACGCTTCTTGTACAGGGTGTGGGTAACCACCACCGATAACTCACACATAGAAGTGGGATAATTTTTTCTTTTTCTTTTTTTTTTATTGAGGTGGGTCTCAACGATAGAGATGTTAAAAAGGTCATCCATTAAAAAAATACAATTATACTTCATGTACAAGGTATGGGTAATCTGTAAACCCCATCGATAACTCACGCATAGAATGGGTGGGTAATTTTTTTACTTTTTTAATGAGGTGGGTCCCGATGAAATAGATGTTAAAAGGTTATCCACTAAAAATACAATTATGTTTCATGTACAGGGCGAGGGTAACCCACGCCGATAACTAACGCATAGAAGGGGTAGGTAAAATTTTTTACTTTTTTATTGAGGTGTGTCCCACGTGGGTGTAGGAGCCCCTTACATTTGGCTTAATTCCTAAAAATATAATGTACTATAATCATAGTTTTCAGACTCGAGTACTGATTGGGATGAAGAGGTTGGTCACTAAACTAGTGGTTCAACTGCTAATAAGGTGGTTGAATCCTGCAGTTAGCATTTTTTTTTTTTTTTTTTTAACTTTACTCAAAACTGAAGGGAATTAAAGTTATTCAAAATGAAGTAAAAAAATCATGTTAGAAAAAATAATGAGCAACGAGAAAAGTAATTAGAAAAGGTGAAATTTGGTAAGAAACTATTTAAAATTTAATTAGCAATGACCCGTCTAGTTAATGAATTGGATCGACGATTTTTTAATTAAAAACGTGACAGATTTTTCCTTTTTCGAATTTCTATCGGGTCATTCACAAACCTATTTAATATAGCACCTTGAATCGAATTGATGGCCAGATCAAGTATGTCCAGGTTTTAATACACTGAGTTGAATATGTACACATTCCTCAAAATTAATATTAGAATTTAATAATAACGACAATTAGTGAATTGTTACAACTATCACTATTACTTAAGCCCTGTTTGGTAACCATTAAAATTTTGATTTTCATTCTTCTACTTATTTTCAATCACACATTCTTCAATAAAATAATATTTTCCATCAAATCAATAACTTTTCCTTCTTTTTCAACTACAAATTCTCCATCGATCTACTATTCCAGAATACATTATGAAAAAATAAGTATTTAAATCTCAAGAGTCGTAACAGTAAATGATGCATCTTGGTTTTAAAACTCCTTTTTTTTTTACTAATTTGTATTTTTCTTAATTTATTTCTTAAAAATATTATCTAACTAACGACCTGAAAAGAAACCAAAGCCCTAAACATTTGCCTATTTTATTGAATTTGTAGTTCTATGATAATTTTATTTTAATTTGCAAAACTTTAGTATAGTATTAATATTAAGAGTACAAAAAATAACAAGTTTGAGGAAAATGCTACTGAATCAAGCAATATAAAATATTTTAATTAGCTCTATTAAATTATTCAATAGCATTTATTTGGTTAGTTGGTTAATTATGTATCAATCGTATTTATTAAACAATAAAACTTTTTTATGAAATAAATTTTAAGTTATAATTTTTCAATCATTATAAAAAAATTTATAGAATTTTTTCTTTTAACTAAAAAATAATGATATCATAAAATGTAATAAGAAAATTCAAATTAATATAAAAAGAAAATGGTAAAATGGAAATATATTTTAACTTTTTGCCGATATGGAGAATCTATTACGAAAAATAAACCTCACGAGAGTTTTTATAATTTTGGAAAAGAGTGAGGCGTCTTTGTAATAGTTTGTAGCCTCGGGGTTGCTGATGTAATTCGTCCTTAACAAAATCAGAATGAGCTAATTTATTAAGAAAATCAAAATATCACTCAAAATTCCAACGTTAAAATTGTCATTTTTCAGTTGTCCTTAGCTTGGTGTTTCTTCTTAATATGTCTTGACTTTATTGAGATGATGATTAATTATTGGTAAACCATAAATATTTTTTGTTGCTGATAATATTACGTATCTCTAATATTATCTACTAGAGAGAACTTAGTCAAAGTTATTATGTCTCAATAGTTTTTTTCTTCACATTGTAGGGGTTTTTTCTTGAAACTTTGTTTTCTTCACTTTCTGTATTTATCATATTTGCATTGATTGGGTTGACAAATTGGTGATATTATGGACTTAGTTAGAATGTTGTTGTGATACCATTTTTTGGGGGACTAAAATCAGAATTTTATCGAACAATATCAGGAGTTACAAGCTCCACAACGCAGCTTGGGGACTCTCCAAACTCGGCCACTTCACGAGGATAAAAAAGTGCATTCTTTGAGAGGTTGTGAGCAACACAGTTCGTGTCACTTAGTACACGAGCAAACTACAGAAGAAAATGAATTAAATAAATGTAAAATTCCTAGCAATATGGTGCAGTCAATTGCAAGGAGAGACGGATTGTTCACCATGGTGTATCCCATTTCAGTGACTCAAAAAGAGAGAATATTTACTATGTTGTCAGAATTTTTCTCAAAACCGTTATTTATGGAAAAATAAGAGAATAATACATGATGAGTCATGAAATTCTCTAAACGAAGATTATGGGTCCATGAATACAAATATTTTATTGAAAGAATGTGTATTTGAAATTAAATTAAAAAAAAATTTTTAAAAGATTTCGTACTGGGCTCAATCCAATTCTTTGAAAGGGTCCCTTTGGAAACATGAATTTCCACTAAGGTATCCATTATTTCTTGTTCATGGATTTTGTTTGTCTCGGTATTAGACAAAACAAGAAAAGAAAATATGAGATTTAGGTTCTAGAATTACAGCTGAGGAGGTGTCTCAATGGAAACAAATTCAACTTTCTCTATCTTTGGAAACTAATTTCAAGATTAATGATCTACCAATTTCTGGCTTAAACCGTGTGGCCCATCCCTGGTGCGAAATTCTTCTTAAAGTCGTGGCATGCCCTGTTTCAAAAATTATTTAGTAGTTACACATAATATATTGTCTCGTGTGAAAGTGCAAGTGAGCTGATTCCACAAGATTGTTTAAGTTATCAAAATCGTATAACGAACGTAATAGATATTTGAGTCAAGTTTTCATGATACATATAACAAAAGTTAACATAGCTGAGATGTTTATATGATACCATATTTAAAAAAATTACACGGACAATTTAATTTGTTTAAAATTCAAACATGTATTCAAATTTCATGATTGACGTTCTCAGATTTGTCACCATCTTGCAGGCATGTTTAGAGCAAAATTTCACTTCGGTTAACTATGAAAACAATAATTAACATAATGATTTGAATTACTCATCTTAACAAAAATAATGACCTTCTAAGCTGAAAATTCAAAATTGAATATGATTTTGAAGTTAGTCTTGCCGTCACCCATTTCTAGACATTCTTAAGCTTTTGATGTGAAAAAAAATGAAGTCAATCCTGTTGAAAAATACGATACAAATTAATACATGTGATCTTGTCTAACATCTTAAACTTTCAAATGTGAAAATTAACAATTAAAGCCCTACTTTTATTACATGTTTCATCATATAGTTGTTAACATATCCAATCAGCCTACAAATTATGTTGGCATTCTTTAATGATCACTTGCTTCTTATTACTATCAACTGAGAGGTAATTTAAATTACTTTTACGTAAGTACGTCCTTTTTAATCCTACCTAATAAAAAGTTTATCTTGACAAGAAAACAAGAACTACTTTTAAAATGTTGGATAAATTAGTGCATAAATTATATTTCGTTAATAAAAATATATGTGCATGCAAATATGAATAGAGTAACGACTTATCGAAACAATGGTACGTGTATAATAATGACCAAATCACAACTTACTCAAATGTTGAAAATGTAAAAATTCAAAGGAGATGAAATAAAACGAGGTATGCGAATGCATGCAAATCTTCTTAAATTGGATTTTGTCCTTGCACTGGTACTAATAGTATCAAATGGGAGTTCATCTCCCAATATACAACGTTTCTTCCAAAATTAATATATCATACTATTTTGTCGGGCTAATCAACGCTTGACTGTACTCTTTTAGAATGAAAGATATCGAATACAAAATTCAAAATAATAAAAAAATTATTTTGACAGAATTTAGTGAAAGAAAGAATTTGGAGCAATAAAAATTGGAACTAAAAGTCTATATTTATAGATTTTTATGTGTCTCTTCGAAGATCACATCTTGTGGCCAAATTAATTCTAACCATTAAATGACACCATTTCAAAATGATGGTCTAAATCGCACCTTATCAAAATGCCACAACCATTAGAAAAAACTCTTTGATATGCTTCATTTGCATTTGAAGAATCGTACCCAATAAACGCACCTAATTGAAGACTTATTTCAATTCACTATAAATAATACAAATTATTCCAATATAAAATACATAACTTATTTGTATTCAACTTTGACTTTCAAACGTAAATTTTTTAAGCTTAGCCAAACTTTGTTCATAAATATGGATGTGCATTGATTAGGTTTACAACTTGTTAGGTTTTAGTTTCATTGATTATGAAAAGTGATGGTCAAGAATGTTTGGCTGCCGTCCCCAAACTGGTTCTTCTTGCAATGTCGGCTAAGATTAGAAAGAAAGGCTTAGGATTGTTCTCTTTACAATGTTTAAGCTGTTTTTTGTTTTCAATTTTCTAAAACAATGAAAACGTATTCTCTTTTCTATTTTCGAAAACTTGTTTTTGAAAACAAGTTAAAAATTTACAAAGAAACCCAAAACGATAAATTTGGTGTTTTCAGTTATAATCAAGTCAAAAATTTTAAAATGCATTTTGGGTGTTTTCAAAATAATTTTTCAGATGTAAGAAAAAACACATTTTCAACAATCTAAAATGGATACTCAAAACACAAAAATCAAAATGAATTCAAAACTCAAAATACAAAATTGAAATACAAAAAGAACGATACAATTATAAATATTTGGTCAAGAAATTCAAAATCTTACTCTTTGTATATGCATAAAAATTGCTGCTGTTGACCGGTATTGAATGCTGAGAGCACCGTGTGAAGGAGTGCACATTAAATTTGCATACGACCATGATAAGATTAATGCATGACCATTTAATTGAGCCCCACCTCTCCTTTGTTAATGCTCTAAATTCAGTCAAATTGGTCAATCCCTCATGCTTAGGGACGAGCATTTTGATCTAGAATCAACTGAATTGGACCAGAATCGAATAGAATTTGGGTATAGCTTCACGGTTTGGTTGCAAAAGCATATATTTTTTATTATCTCTCAATTAAATCATAATTTATAGGAACTTACACGTAGTTAGAATATACTTTGTCGCATGAAATCGAAAGTGTGAACGTGTAACAAGAAATGTACACAATTTTATACTTCAAAATTCCATTTTGAAGCATAAAAGAATCAAACTAGATCGAATCAGAACTTAGGTTTTTTTTTTTTTTTTTTCAAGTTGGTTCCTTTTTTGCCAAATAAACTAGTACTATTTCAGTCTGATTCTCAAGAAACTGGCCAACTAAATTTTGAGCTTCTGTTTTTGTATTTTGTCTCATAGTAAAATGCAAGTTATTCTTTTTCCAATAGTAGAATATCACCTTGTTTTTGGAAATAGTTGTCTCTTAGCTATATCCCAGAGAATGAACACGATTAAGGAATATTAGAGACGTGTGAAATCTTTATATGGTATCTTGTTTATAGTGACTTGACATATTAACCAGATGTCATAGTCTTGAAATTTCTTCAAAGGGTAGCTCTCTTTTTAGCTTTGAGTTTGCGTATTAAAATTCACCATTTTTAATGTTGTTTTCATGACAAGTTAGTTGTTTTGGACCATGACATCAATTTTCTAATTTGGCCTCCGTTTGTTTTTCATTTTTCATCCATAAAAATGAGAAATTTGACCTTCATCCATCACATCAAGTCATCAATTTATCAATTTTAAATTTATATATCTTGTGTGAGGCTCAATAACGACTCTATTTCTCATTCTCATTCTATAATAATGAGAATCAAACGAAGGCTTGATTTCTTTATAGGGTGCTTTCTTGTGGAAATAGAGTAATCTTTGTCATGAAAAATTTAAATGTCTCTAATCCATCATGATATAGACACATCAAATAAATTTACTAGTCTAATGAGTTTTCCCTTTTTCTTTAACCGGGTCCACACGCAAGGAAATGCAAAATTAGAAGATTTTTCAATGTGCTTGAAATTCTTCATAACCTGCTAAGACGGACACCGTATGGAATTGTCGTAAAATGACTTGAGAGCTCACTATATTGTATTTTTTGGTCGAGCGTAGATTTTTCTTTTCCACATTGAGAACATATATTTCTCACTTCTAAAGTGGTCTCCATTTCCATGTCCCTCCATCTTTCATCCTTACATCTCTTTCAATCCTTCTTGTTGTGAGCTCTTGAGTCTTGCAAACTGTCAATTAAAAAATCTCCCCTCTTACTCACAAACAATTTGTCGGTGGATATCACTTAGAATTGCATGAAAATTATCGAAGAGACACTATTTATAATACATAAATATGAGTTATAAGTAAGAAGTAATTCAATATTTTCATAATTTCCTTTTTCTTATTGAAATTCACTTTTCTAACTACTAAATTAACTCCTTAATTATTAAACACAAATGCTTTATGGATTAATACACTTCTCTCTTCTCATGATGTTAAATTATTAAGTATAAGGGATCACACTGATTGGTAGAATTAACCCTAGCATCAATATTTTTTTTTTTATTTTTTACATATACTTTGGAGCAAATGTATTATGCCCGCGTTTGATTAGAGTTAAAATTAGATTTTTAATAAATTTTAATAAAAGTTGATGAAATGCGTGATAATTAAAATTAAATATTGACTTTGAGTTAAATTAAAATCTAAATTTAAATTTCTATCAAACAAACAGGTAGTACAATTATTAAACTCTTGATATTTAACTTGATTTTGGAAAGCACCTATTCAAAAATAAAAAATAAAAAAATACAGAAATTAAATAGTCTACAATTCTGTGACTTCTGTCACATAGAACGAACTTGGAACAATATCTGTTACAGTTTTCGATGATGCTAGTGCAATCAAAAGAGTGAATCAAGTACTCTAAACGCATCACGGATTTGAGTTCTCGACTTGTTCAATCTCGCATACTATTAATCCTTCACATCTTTATGTTTGCCGAGGACTTTACATTGGGTCTACGGTTTCTTAACTTGTGTGGTTGAATCAGCTTTGCTGGAGGGAAGGAAAGAAGAAAAATAGAAACAATATTAGACTCACCGAAAATTCAAAAAAGAAATAATTCTTTATTCAAGTCTTCACGAACCTAATGGCACATGCGAAATGAGCTGACGAAAGTCTAAACATACCCAATCCGGTCCCATTGCAGCTCTCTCTTATCCTTTTGTCAGTATTATTAAAACGACACGTATGTAATTGTTAGTTATGGGAGTAGGAAAATTGCACTTGTCGCAACAAGGGTGGCATCCCATTGTAACATTACCCCTCTATGTTAGCGTATCTCCGTTCGATCAAAAGGACTTACCGACAGTTATATGTCTTGACTTTTATACTTCATTTTTTTCGAATTGGACAATTCTTGAGTCCAAGAAAGTTGTAGCATTTTTGTTTTAACAACGTCTCGATTAATGACTTATAAATAATGAGTAAAACTTTTTCTTGAATACATTTTAACAAGTTTTTCTTAACGTGATCACATTTGAACGTATTTTATAGTGTTTTGATATTTGATAACACGGTAGATCTCAACTTGCACGCTACATAAGAATTGGCACACTTAGGTCCTGTTTGGTTTGGATAAATATTATATTTTTAGTAAATTTTGATAAAAGTTGGTAAAATGCGTGATTTAAAAGTTTCTAAAAATTGTGAGCATATTAAATGTATAATTGAAATTGATTTTAGAAAAAAAATAAATTTTAAGAAATGGGCCAAATAGGAGTTTAATAGACCCACAACTTTTCAACCACACAATCTATCAACTTTTAGTCACTGTTTGGGTCCATTTTTTGAGAAAATGGATTTTGAAATAATAATTTTTAGGAGAATATATGGTTAAAAAAAATATTTTTGTTTTGAATCTACGTGTAAAATTACATTAAGAGATAACGTGTTGTTGAAAATGAATTTTTTAAAATATGGAGCTCATTAAAATCTAATAAAAATTTGATTTTTTTAATCTAAACCAAACATTGATGAACTTAAAATTTCTGTTGTTCCCTTAAATTTTACGGCTTCAAGTCATTTTCTCACAACTTTTACCACAATGATAAAAGAAAAGAAAATTAATCTTTTGACAATCCAACGTCATGAGTGGGGTAATTTTTTTATTGATGTGAGTCCCACACGGGACCCACCTCATGTGAGTTGTCTGTGGGGGTTCTGTAAACCCCACCCTATATACCCAACATTTTCCGTTTAATTAAACGATAACATGTAAGCCAATGACTATCAAACAAAATGGCCCATGCCCCGCTTCTTTGCCTATATATATCCTAACCTTTGTGCAAAGAATTAGTAAGAAAACCCTCTAGCTCCATACAGTCTTTGTTTCACATATTTTTCTACTCTTAACAATGGAGTGCAGTGACACAACATTAACTTCATCATCTCTTTCGCCTTCTCCTCCTCGACAATCTATAGTGGTTAGCCCTTGTGCTGCTTGCAAGATTTTACGCCGAAGATGTGTTGAAAAATGTGTTTTGGCGCCTTATTTTCCTCCAAACGATCCACTTAAGTTCACCACTGCTCATCGTGTGTTTGGTGCGAGCAACATAATCAAGTTCTTGCAGGTATGCTGATAAGCTATATAGCTTATGACTTGTTTTTTAAGATAAAAAAATTAAAATATTATTTATTATAATGCTTTCATATCCGGTACAGCATATATGCGAGTAGTCTTATGCTTTCGTTTGCTTAATTTTTGGTTGGGCAAACTCATCTGCTAGTCACACATTTTTTAATTGGTGTAAATGCATAGGACAGCAACCAGAGACAAAATTGAGAATTGTCATTATGTACCAAGAAAAGGGCAAAAAAAAGTATTGATTGAGAATTGAAAAGTAAAAGAGTTCACACAGGGGTTTGGTTGATAGAAACGTTTGAAAGTAGCTTTTATCTTTGACCAAATTTTTGTTTTCAAACATGGACTAGTTACATATTTTTTACATAGAAGTAAAGTTAGGACCTTTTTCAAAAGTAGATTTTGAGACTTAAAAGTTACTTGTGATCCAATTTTTGGTTAATTTTATGAAAGTACTTCAACTAGTTAGAAGAGGTTTTAGATGAAATTGATCCAATGTGATAAGACGTGATGAAATTTATTAGTCATCATTTTAAGTCTAGTCTAAGATACCGAACATTTTATAAAATGATTACGGTATATTATAATTTGCAATAAATGAACGAGTATTTGAATTTTCAGGAATTGCCCGAGTACCAAAGAGCCGATGCTGTGAGTACCATGGTTTACGAAGCGAATGCCAGGCTTAGGGATCCTGTATACGGATGTGCCGGGGCAATTTGCCAACTCCAAAAGCAAGTAAATGAGCTCCAAGAACAATTAGCAAAAGCAAAAGCAGAAATTTTGAACATGCATTGCCAGCAAACAAACCTTATGGCACTCATTTGGATGGAAATGGCACAATCTTCACCAATATCTTCATCGGAACCGTCCTTGGACAACATCATTAACTTCCAAGATGAAAACAACCTAGAATACTTATGGGAACAACCCCTTTGGACATGATCATATTTATCTCCATATTAAATTCAAAGATTCGAAGTTTAAAATTTTGAATTTTCTTGGCTAATTTAATTACCGAATATAAGGAATAAGTATACCATATGAAATGATTAAGCTTAGTCTAGCTATATTTCTAATGATATGAATAAAAGTAGATGAAATTGATGGTTATTCTTCCCCCATGTTATCTTATCATATCACAAGGAGAAATGTCTTTGTCCAAACGTCCAATCTTGCTTGCTGTTGTTGAAATGTAAAACGACTTTCAGCTCACCTAAGTACCTAACGGATTTACTACCATCAATTTTAATCATTTCTTTGAGTGATAATATATTACTTTTCATAAAAGTCTTATTTATTCTTCAACTTAGCTTGTTCGATCTATCTGAGTGTTTTTTTTTACAATTCTTCTTTCGCTTTTTAAGAATGAGCTTCAATGCTTAACATGGTAAGAAGCCAAAAAGCTCGAAAGAGCCGTTGATCCATCTAAAGCTCTGGAAGATAGTCAAATTTCAAGATTGATGTTATGAAACGAGCCGCTATCTTACGTGAATATGTTAAAAGAGTAAAATAAAATCCCATTGAGTACAGATTCAAAATAATGAACAATAATAAGAATTTGGTTAGTCCCTTTAACAAGGTTGAACTTCTAAAATGAAATCCTAAGACCCTATAATTTTCACTGTATTCTTATTTATGTACAAGTAAACATGATTTTATTATAATTAAACAAGCTTACCAAAATTTTACTAAGAAAGTTTGTCGTAAATAATACGTTGACATAAGACAATGTTGTAGTACTCCTTTTGAACTAGGACTCTATATGCCAAACATCTGAATTGACGTCAAGACATGAAGGACACACGATGTAAAATTTGAGACTTGGGAGAATGGTGACAATAAGATAAACCAAGAGGTTTTTCATTTCCTTGGATAGATCGATAAAACGAATTGTTATTTTAACTTATTGAAATGAATGAGAGAAAACAGAGTAGATAAAGAGGGAAAATGTATTGAACTTTCTATTAATCAAAATCATCCATTTACAATACAATGTTTAGGGATGGCAACGGGGTGGGGTCGGGGATACCTCCCCCGTCCCGCCAAGCAATTCCTCGCCCCGTCCCCGTTCCCGTCCCCGCTTAAGGCGAGGCACCCGTTTACTCCCCCGTTTAATTTTTTTTTTTTATTATTTTTGATAATTTATTTTTATTGCCCTCATTCATTAGATTTAGAGAAATAATTTTAGTTGCAATTTTTTATTAGAACTAATGAAAATTTCAATTTAAAGTATTGAATTATGAAAAAAAATTACAAAAAAATAAAAAATAAATAAAACTGGGCGGGGGGCCCATTACCCGTTCCCGCCCCGGGGCGAAATTCACCGCCCTGTCCCCGCCTTGAATACCCGATTAAGCGGGTTTCCCGGTCCCCTTCGGGGCGGGGTCCCGCGGGTATCGGGTTTTTTTGTCATCCCTAACGATGTTGTGATATAAATAGAGAAAAATGATTCTAACTAACTAACTAACTAATTTGTGATTAACACCAATACAAAGATGACACGTGAATTAACTAACAAAACTATCAAACCAATTGAACTAATTTCAGTTACAATGACATCTTTCGTCCCAGCAGCTGTGTTCCATCAACTTCAACTTTCAATAGCTCCAATAAATCGTGTGCAATCATCTACCAAAGTAAAAAAAGTGCCATTGTGAGAAGGAACATGGTAAGATCCCCATGTATAACAATGTATCAAATCAAATGCATTGAGAGACAAGTGATTATTTAAGACAAAAGATAGTCTTCTTTGTTTTGCCAGCGGGCAAATATTACAAGGAATTGAGTTACAATTTCCATATCTATCACTTTTCAAAGGCAATTGATCCTTTAACAAAGCTAATTTCTGAAATGATAAGTGGCCTATTCTGTGATGCCATGTATGAGCACTCACTTTATTCACAACTGAAGAAATGGAAACACAAACATCATTAAAAGTACCATTACCCATATTGACACTTCTATCATCCTGTGTTGAATCAAATGCATTCATTATGTACAAACCAACAACCCTTTTACCCTTGCCAATCGTCTTCTGGTTGCACATATCCTGGATAATGCATATGTTAGTGAAGAATCTGACATCAATATAAGCATCCCTGGTTAATGAGCTTACTAACATTAGATTGAACTTAAATTGTGGTACATATAGCACATCCTCAAGTACCAGATTTTCACCAAACTTTACGGTCCCAATGAATTTATTGCAATTCTCTTATGATTTGGTAATGTAACGCGCGTATTCTTAACTGATTTCATATCATAAAAGGCTGATTTACTGAAACATATATGGCTAGTTGCATCAGAATCCACCACCCAATAGTTAGGTGAGTTTAGCCATGAATTAAGTGCAGTAGAGAAACAAATACCTGAAACTTGATTAGATTGTTCATTAGTTTCTGTGGTGACTTTTGTAGAAGTCAAATGATTGCTCAACATATTCATGAGTTGCTGATACTGAGTAGGATTCAATGACTGCATGAATTCTCCAGCATTACTCCGTACTGGCTCTGATTTTGATTCAAAAGCCACTTGATTTGCAACAATATGCCTTGATTGGTTCCTCCTATTCCACAATAAGTACATATAGGTCTCTCCTTCCTTTGAAACTTGTTGTGTACTTGTCCTAAGTTGCCCTTCTTAGGATCGACTTTGGCATAGAATGCCATAGAGTCTCCAATACCAGAATTACCAGCATTAACATTTATACATCTGTGTTCTTCTTCTTGTGAAACAAGGGAAAATACCTTGTTGATAGGAAGTATGTGATCCATAAGCAACAATTGTCAACTTACTCGAGCAAATGTATCATTCAGCCCCATACAATCAGAGCATTTGATGCTTCAATTGTCTGCGTCTTTCATTTAATTCCTCAATTCTTCATTTCTCTTTAATCAATTATTTCCTGGCTTGATATGGCTGCAATGAATGCACCAAGTCAGAGTAATTTTCCATCACCAGTGAGCATTTCGACCATTGATGATAGATCTAGTCCTTACTACATTCACCACTCAGACACCCTGGGGCTTGTGCTTATGTCACAGCCTCTTACTAGTGAAAACTATACCTCATGGAGTCGAGCCATGTTGATAACTCTATCTGTGAAGAATAAACATGGTTTTGTTGATGGTTCAATACCAAGACCTGAAGATAATGCGGAGCAGCTTACGAATTGGATTCAAAGTAATAACATAGTCATATCTTGGATACTTAACTCAGTGTCTTAAGGAGATTTCTGTAAGTGTTATTTACTCCGAATCAGCGTCTGACATATGGGTAGATTTGAAGGAAAGATTCAGCAAAGGAATGGACCTCGCATATTCCAGCTGAAACAGGAACTGATGAATCTCAATCAAGGTCAATTATCTGTTGGCGTTTATTTCAATTTTTGAAACCCTTTTTTATTCATTTTTACAATATTTCATGAGATTTCTAACTTTAAATCACATATTCAATCAACTTCTAAGCAAATTACTAAACTTGTATTGAACAGAACGTTTAAAAAATTAATTTAAAATCGAGTTAAAAAAATAAGAAAATTTTATATTTTTGTTAAAAAATTACTCTTATCAAATTGAGTTTAAGCCGTCAAAAGCAAATTTGGGCATTCATAATTTTTCAACCTATTAACAATAAAAAGATAATTTATTAAGACTGAAGTAAATATTACTTTTAAAATAAGTACCTTATTATTTTTTTTTTTTTTTTACTTCATTAACACAAATATATTTACTTATAAGTAATTCTTCAACTCAGTCGAACGTGTTGTTCCCAGGAAAACAAATTACCTTGTACACAGAGTTGGGGTGTTTGCAAGAGTTTTGTTTTGGAAAAATATACTTACACTTCATTTTTTATTGGTCTCGAACCCATGGTTTTTCCTACGAAAAATAGATTTAAGTTACTTGTCTAATTGTTATTAGCATTTGACTCGGGTACCTCAGAGGTGTATATCTCGGGCTCGAATCGATGGAAAAGCGATATAAGAAAATCCTATAGTGGTTCGATAATGACTTTCAATAAGAATATCCTACTGGTATGGATTCGATAATGACATGGATTTGATAAGACCACAATTTCTAGGACTAAAACATGGGCTTTAAGAGACTGCTCCACTAGTAGTCTATTACCAAACTTGGTCGTGTTAACTTGGCGTTGTTAGGCTAATGTAGCTGGTGGACTCATATTTTCAACTAGAGTTAGGCTCTTGTCATTCCATAGTTAAACCACTAATTTCGAAATTAGAATGTTTCAAATATATTTTTAATAAATACCTATTGTGAGTGAAAATTACAACCAAAAAGAATTCTCAACGATTTTTTAGTCTATTTATAGGAGGATATCCCATGACAAATGTAACTGATTCTTTCGTTTCTTTGGATCAGTGGGCATCGGTTGACAATTTCAAATTTAAAATCAATATTTAAGCAACAAATTCAATAAATTTAAGTGTCCTGATTGGCGTATTGATCTTTTTTGAAAGGGAGATGAGTAATTTAGTTATGACAATAAATTTAATCTTACTAATCATCTTTTGTTTTTCTTTCTTTCTTTTATTTTATTTTTATTTTTTTCACTTCATAAATATTGAGTTATTTTAGTAAAAATTACAAATCATAAATCTCCTTGACCCCCACAATATATGATCAAGAATGGAAATTCTAGCCCCCTGGGGGCACATCCCAACTGGCAAAGGACGGGGTTCTTAGTTGTTCAGAGGTCAGGAGTTCGATTCGTGGGCTCTTGTAATGCAGACTCTCTCTTGGAATGCAGTATTTATCTTGGAGGGCAAGAGTTATCCTGGAAGGCAAGGTGCAACAAGTGTTGACTCGCTCGACACTTTGGCAGATCAGTGGGGGAGCTCTTGGACCCTGACCAGTTATTTACCTGGTCTGCGTCTTGAGAGGTCGAGGTGTAGACCTCGAGATTAGTCGCCGAAAGTGTATACCTGTGTATCAAAAAAAAAAAAAAACAAGAAAAATGGAAATTCTTCGTTCACCCCAAAAATCTTTCCTTCAATAAAATCTTCTAATTTCACGCAAAATTAGAGATTAAATCATCTTCATTTCCATGTTTATTTTCTACTTTTCTTCCCTTTTAAAACCTTATCCCTAAACCAAAACCCCCCATTGTCCCTGCTGATTTTATTTTGTAATCCGTCATTTTTTTCAAATAGAAGGTTCTATTTTCAACATAGAATTTGTTATCGCGTTCTCACAGTCAAATATTGTGTAAATGCACATCCTAGCCGCCATACAACTTGATTCGTCTCCAAAATATGAGTTGTTAATGGACTTCGTGGAAAATGATATGCTACTCTTCCTAGCCATATTAAATTCTCCCCTATGAAAAACAATGTATCCAAGATCACAAGAGTGGCAAGAAAAAAAATCTTTTATCATGATATGTAATACTTTTATATGCATATGAGCTTGTTTTTGGTATATGGTCTGTAACTAAAAGTGCTAAATCTGATTTAGTAAAATCAGTACATAATACGTAAAACTTTAGTTCTATATTTGAGCTTCTTCTCGGAATACGTTCCATGGAAGTGTCAAGATTTTGTATTATTAATCTCAGAAGAAACAACACGCTGCCTTACTGACAACAAGAAGATCAAGATGGCAGCCTCAGTCGCCCTATTAGCATGCCCTATGGATCACATCCTCAAGTCAACCAACATTTGGGCATAGTAAGACATATATATCACTAGTCACAACTTGTAATCATTTTTTTTAAAAACCCTGGACATCGACCCAAAAAAGGAAAAGGGTCGAACTTGCGTTTCGAACCGGATGACAAAATAAATAAATACACAAATAAACTATAAATATCATAACTATAATAGATTTTTTAATTTTAGTTAACTAATTCAAAGTAAATATAATTCATGTTTGTTAATTAGATTTATTATGATAATTTATTTTATAACCTAAAAAACTAATAATTAATATGTCCAAAATAATTTACTTTGTTCAAATTGAAATTGTTTGGGATTATAATCTTGTTGGGGGTAATGATATTATAGTGAAAATGATGAAGTAAACTATTAAACACTTAGATTTGACATTTGGCTAGCATCCACATTGGAAGATTACTACAACACCGAAAGAAGAGTCTCCTTAAAAAAGGAGCCAATATCTCACATTGAAAGATTATTAAAACATTGGAAGAAGAATCTTCTTTAAAAAGGAGCTAAATGAATATCACTTGTAGAAAAAAGTTGGGTCTTTTGTTGCAATAGGAGACCCATCAAGATAGAAAAATTTTTTTGTAAAAAAAAAATATATTAACCAGAAAAACTGTAGCCAATTTTACGATTCACGATTAAACCGGACAGGTTGATGGTTTATTAGCAGGTTTTTTGTTTTCCGGTTAATGTATAAGTACCAGATTGATTCGAGGTCGGTTCACAATTTTTCCAATTGAACTGACCGGTCCGATCTGGTCCGATTTTTTTTTACGCATAGCTTGTAATCATACAAATCGCACCAAGTTACAACTCACATGACATTATTGCGTCCAAAATATCTTGTATTGCATGACTTAAAGCAGATCAATATTCATAGCTCGTTACATATTAGGGGATGTATAGAGCTACCGTTTTATTTGAGTGTAGCAAAAATCATGTTGTATTAACAAACATATTACAGGAATGCAACCGATCTTACAAATTTCCGATTGAACATGTGCTGTCAAAAAGTTGCAAAATCGCCACGGCAATTGTTGTGAAAATCAGTCTATTTGGAGAAATATTCATATCAATCCATAATCTGCATACAATGTTAAAAAAGTACCTCACAACCATTCATCGTTGTGTTTTCTTCACCTTGTCTTCGAAGTGTCAAAAATGGTTACGATGAAGATTAATTAGCCTTGCCTTCTGGTGAGACAACATGGACGGAGCATGTACCATGTTGCTGTTTTTAGTAACAATACTCGCTTTGCCTTCTATGATTGCTTACGTGGCTGCCACGAAAGCTTTGGTCATAACAATTTTATTATATGTCAACTTGTGTTTTGTGTGCAAAAGATGTCAATGCTATTTACTGTTTATAATACAAGGCAGAAAACTGTTTTACCTAAACTGTAACTATCCAAAATTATCCTTTTCACCTAAACTGCAACTATCCAAAATTATCCTAACTTTTCTACTCATTCTACAATGTAATTTACTTCTACGTGCTAGCTAAGAGATGTCATTGGTTACACGCGTTAACTTGAA
Organism: Fraxinus cuspidata; assembly: GCA_903798385.1. Lineage (NCBI taxonomy): Eukaryota > Viridiplantae > Streptophyta > Magnoliopsida > Lamiales > Oleaceae > Fraxinus > Fraxinus cuspidata. Next base: position 20,964 of record CAIGRP010079319.1, read on the forward strand.
TAGTCGTACGATGAGATAATAGTTTGTGAAGAGTTGAGGACTTGTTCCATCTATAATCTAGTAATGTCGAGCTTATCTAATTTTAATCAATACCATTTTCTTCTATCTTCACCTCATTTGAAAATCAAATTGAAATAATTCCCAAAATTTTTAAACCCAAAATCTTTTCACCCAACCGCAGAGCCGACCGCCGACCACTTACCACCGATCGCCGAACACACCTACTGTAAATTGTAAGTATTTTCATGTTTTATGTTTAGTAACAAAGAAATCAAATTAGTTGAGGATGTTCTTTTTGGATGAAAATTTACTGCCAAATTCGCCTCTGATTTCATAACAATTTGTAAAATATAAACAACAAATTATAAATATTTTAACTTACCAGTAATTGTGCAAAAGCATCACATGTAATTATTTTGGGAAATATTGTGCAAAGCAAACCATGGGCGGTTGATAAGTGTAGTTTATACACTTATTTGAGACCATAAATCATGATATTTTATTGTCTTTCAGATAAAATTCTACTTAATTTATCTTATATTGTATTTTATAGATAAAACTTTATGTTTAATGAAGAAATGAAAAAAAGAATGCAAATGTAGCGAAAAATGACAAAATTCGAAGATGAAATCTTCGAGAGAAATATTACATTAAATATATTCGAGTTAAATGAATATCAATAGATTTGCATTGAAAATTTTAATTGGGAGCTCAAATTAAACTATATGTATATATAGGGCAAAACGGGAGGCAAAAAGGAGAAAAGAAAACGCGGCGAGAAAAGAAAACAGAAAAAGAAAAGAGAAAGAAAAGAGATATATATATATATATAAAAAACAAAAAAAAAAAAGAGAAAAAAAAGAGATATATATATATATATATATATATATATATAGACATAGGGCAAAACGGGAGGCAAAAAGGAGAAAAGAAAACGCGGCGAGAAAAGTAAACAGAAAAAGAAAAGAGAAAGAAAAAAGAGAGAGGAAGGAACACAGGCAGACACAGAAATGAAGAGAGAGAAAAAGAAAATAAAAGAAAGAAAAAAGAAAGAAGATTGTAAATCCCAGAAATTTCACGTTTTATCAATGTATGGCGCATTTTTTATTTTTATAGTATGAGTAACTAATTCAAGTTATAAATCTTGAATTAAGAATTAAGGTGACCAATAGATGAAATTATTATACATAATATTCATCACCTATTTGAATTTTCAATCATCCATCGTTTGCAATCTTTTTATATTTTCAATTAGTCAAAAGTAGTTAGGAAAAAATACTCACAATCATCAAAAATATTTTACTTGCTTTTGTCAAATAGGAGTTAAGAAAAATTAGATTAAAAACTGAAGTATAGTCTTCACGAGAACGATATCCGAATTCAAATGTCAACTATACTATACTGCTTGTTACGATATTGTATACTTGCGATATAAAAAAACACTACAGCGGCCCCGCTTATGAAAACTGTTAGCTTACTGGGAATTTAGGAAATGTTAGATTTTCCTTTCACTGTGCACATGTAATTATTTTGGGAAATATTGTGCAAAGCAAACCAAGGGCGGTCCGCTTATCGGAAACGTTAGCTTATTGGGAATTTAGGAAATGTTAGCTTTGCCTTTAAACAAAGCTATCTTGGAATTAGTTGGAAAGCTATATATTGGTAAATTAAACAAAGCAATATAGGCTCGCAATTGTGCTCGACGGTTTATGGTTATCAATTTATGTTTATAGGATATTGAAATATTTTGATTTTTATGCTTTTAGATTTAATATGGGAGAATATCGACATTCTTCCAAGAAAGGAAGAACCTTGTTATCCTTCTTTTCAAAGAGCAACAAATCTCGTGGTACTTTAATTCATATGGCGTCCACTCCTCCAATTTCATCTCCTGAAGTTGAACGGCCTTCATCTTCTAATCTTAATTTGGAGCCATTTGATTCTATTGAACGGATCTAGGAAAAAGAAAGCAAATATGTGAATATCCATTTAATGAACGCGATCAGATTAGGCAGACCTATCCAAATGCTGGACCTTATCAACTAAAACTTTTGGAATATTAGAGTAAAGAATGTTGTAAACAGAAATGTCGATTTCAGGAGCATTGGTACAATCAGTTTCCTTGGTTGGAATTTTCGCCTTCAACACATTAGACATTGTTTTCATTGCTTCCTTTTTTTTCATAATGATAGTATTCCACCCAAAAAGTCATCGTTGGATTTGATAGTTGAAAGATGGTATATTACGATTTTTCTTGTTATATATTAATTTTATTCATACATTAAAATTTAAAAAATTTTGCCCCCCGTAGCAATAGTTCCTGACTTTGCCCCTAAATGTTATTTCTCACGAAGATTTAAACTTTTTTAATTCGATGTGGTTAAATTATTTTCTCTTTTGATCGTATGTATAGAATCATTAATTTGATAGTTAAATCATACATATTAATCCAACATTGAGATTTCATCTATGTGAATCCTATTTTTATCTAAATGCAGGGATTCTTATGGAAAATGCTTTCCTTGTTACGCGTGTTTGGTTCTATTAGACAGTTGCATTGGTACTGCAGATCTCGTCATAATGCTAATTTGAACTGATTAAGTAAAGGATTAGTGGGAGAGGGACGGGGAACTTTTAAAATTGGAAAATGTATGGAATTCGAGAAATCAAGTATTTGTACGACTATGTAATGATTTATTAAAGAGCACACAACTGCCTATTTGAATCCCCAAAAAAGAAAAAAAATAACTGCTTATTTGAATCCCTTCAGAATATTTTGAGAGAAATCATGAGGTTGGGGACGTAAATGTCAAAACAATAGAAGCGAGACCACTTTCTATGAAGTGTCAATATGTTGAGGACTATGATGCAATTTTCCCAACAACATGGAAGCATAGATGGTAACAAAGTCCAGGCAGTCGAACAGGTTAAGAATTCTTCCTGTTATCGTGTTATTGTCAAAATCGGGTTAGTAGACACACTTACGAAATGTCGATTGGCCGACCGCTAGAATTGGAAGACAGTTCTGATATTTTCTCCTGCGACGACGACGACGACGACGACGACTTCCAGGCTACCTCCGCCGAGCAACGCCGCGAATTGATGGCAGCGAAGGCTGTGGATTCCGATCTTGACTTAGCATTCAATATTCAACTCCAAGAAGCCATCAATGCCTCTATTTCTCTAAACCAGAACCAACCCTATTTATCCACTTCCTCGGACTCTCCTCCCCAACCCCAGTTGAATTCCCAACTGTTAGTCGACGACTTCTCGAATTTCACTGACTTCCAGTCTGATGAACTCCTAAAACTCGAGCAGGAATTTAAAGACCATATAATCTCCGAAACGGAATTTAAAAATTTGAAGAATGATCTCCACCGCATGATCCATGACCATCGTGTGGCTTTTGAAATCTCAAAAATGCCAGAGGACGAGTGGGAGGAATGGGGGGACAATTTTGAGCAGCCTTTTGGTGAGGGCACTTCCAAAGGTGTGAATAACGAGATTTTTAGGATTTATTTTAAGGGCTTACTGGAGGACTTGCCGAGCGGCACTGTTCTGGGCGGGATTGGTGTAGCAATATGTGATTCTAGGGACAACTTATTGTTCGAATTGCGAAAGCCATTGGTTGGAAATGGGAAGAGCAGGCGGTGCGCCGAATTTAGGGCTTTGATCGAGGGTCTTAATGCGGCACTGGAGCTAGATTTGAAGAGGGTCGTTCTTAATTTCGACTACTTTCCAGTTTTCCAATTTGTGAGTTTTGATTCATTTTATTACCACATCTCTTTGAAAGTTTGGAGTTTTATCATTTCGCGCATATTGGGAAATGCTATTCTTATTATTGTTAATAAATTATGTATTTTTATATAAGATGTTATATTCTTAAATATATAGATGTTGGAAATTTAGAACTGTGACTGTCACAAAATTGAATGCTTGCTTACACTGCTGATGTTCTTTGGAATCTTAGTGGTTTCTTTTTTATGAAACAGAGCAAATTTGTGCATCAGATATATGTTTATTAATAAGGAGAAGGTGAAAAATTGCTCTTTTGCTTAATGCTAAGCCATATACTTGAATATGTAAGATTGTGAAGACATACAACTGGCAGTTGTGGGTTCAGGCTTTGGACTGGAGGGAGAAACTGTTGCAAATTGGTTTAGAAGATTGAAAAATTGGTTGTCAAAATAAAATAAAAAACTTGGAAAAGTGATTTTTGTGTCAACTTCGGCCAAATATTCGGATTTGATCCGATGGTCAAATTACAAATGTAAATAGAATAACTTGTTCTGCTCGTCGTCGTGATATAGTTGGAATTTCAAAACCAATTCCGGATGAATGAGAAATTGCGTCCAAAGTTGGGAAGAAAATAGAGGAAATTGTTGGATATTTGCCTAAGCGTGTCGCTTGCCTGACGCTGGACTGTAGCTCGAGCGACGAAGCCACTGTTTTTATCGCTCGAGTGAGACGATGGTGACAAGCTAGCAATAGTGAATGGTGCGACCTTTGGTAAGAGTTATTGAGTTTGGGGTACGACACTTCATTCACAACCTCCATCCTCTATATATAGGAACTTTTGGACGTCCATTAGGCATCCCATACCATATTTGCATTGAGCGTTGCATAAAAACTATTGCAAATCACTTCCAAATTCATTCAAAACCGTTTTTTTCTTTGTAGAGAAAATCTCTGTTGAAAGTTCGCTATAACTTGTGATTTGAAGTGCTTCTACCACAAGTTGAATTCGTTGTATCTTGGGAGATAAGTGTCGTAAACCGTGAGCGTCGTTGCGGGCAATTTTGTCCGGAGGAAATAGTAAAAATCACTTGCCTTGGATGTTCTTCTTCTTTATTTCTTGGCTGCCCCTCGTTTTCATTTGTAGTTTTCATATTACATTTCCAATCACCTTGTTAAATTGTTTAGTCACACTCCTTCGGATTAAATTTTGCTTTTTGTTTGTACGATACATAGCAACTCTTTCATTCGCACTTACATTTAGCCTGCGTCGCCAACAGAAACATGTAGAGAGTGTGCATTCGGGGGGGGCGGGGGGGGGGGGGG
>CAIGRP010079319.1:26123-37577 GCA_903798385.1 Fraxinus cuspidata
GGGGGGGGGGGGGGGGGGGGGGGGGGGGAATAAGATTTTTCAATTAACCCATGAGGTTGAGGTATTTTTCTACCCCTTTTGTTTGCACATCCTTTGTCTGTCTTAAAGGAGTTTTGGAGGTCTCATTGATATTTTATCAATTGGAGAAGTAATACATCCTTGATTTTGAGAACCCATAAGATAAACAGTGAGAGAGATGAAGAGAGTGGTTTGGTTTGGGAGTTCCATGGATGAGAGAAACAAGGACAGTCCGAGAGAAAAGTTAAAGTGGAAAAATAGAAATTGATCTCTTTCTCGAGAGGAAAATTTGGAGAATAGAAAATTGAGTGGATAGTTGATTTTTTTTTTTTACAGTATTCAGAAATACGCGTCGACTTAGAAGTTTGAACTGCATATAAAATTGAGAAATGTTTGAAAAAATTGTTTCAACCTGCCAGCCATCTGCAATACCAAACAGGAGAGGAAATAATTTTACTATCAGTCTCCATAAAGTACGGTAATATTCTTTCATTAGATTTCCCTCGCACTATGAGAATCATATCGTGGAATCCTAGGGCTTAAAGACTTAGGTGAAAAGGATATTGCGTACAGCATTTCTAACAAATGGAAGTTTGTTCTTGTTTGATTAAAAGAACTGCAAATAACACGAGTAGTTTGATTATATTGGTTGGAAAAATATCTTTGATGGGATCATAATGGCAAAATGATAAAATTATTGGCAAGTGGGTGAATAAGTACCAGAAAAGTGCATGTGTTGTTTATTTAATTCTCTCTCTCCTTTTTTGTCAAATATTTAGAGGGGTCCAGTTCTCATTTCCTTCTCATTGGGAAGTTATAGCCATGGAGTTATTATGATACTTAATGCTGGCATCTTTTTTGTTTCTACATTTTGAGTAATTTTTTGTTTTATTATGTGACAACAAGCCTGTGGACATCCCTCTCAACGGTGTATGATTTTACTTTGTATAATAATTGAGGTTCCTTGTTACAATGAAGTAATAATTTGTTTCTAGTGGTGGGAATTAGATAATTATTGATCAGCTATACCTATGGGGTTTTCTTGATCATGGTAGCTCATGTCATTGTTCTAGAAGAATCAGAATATCTAGTGGTCAACAAGTATAACTATAATAGCTCTTCATATCTTAAAGCCTGGGTGAGATATATCCCTTCTCTTCAGTTTTTACAGCTCATTAGAGATATTGTATTAAACTCTTCTAACCAAGACACTTGGCCGGACTTGGAGAGATTACGCGATTTCCTTCCTTCTTTTTCTTTTTCTTCCTCTTTATCTTTCTATTATATTTCCTTGTAATTTTTTGCTTGCCACTGGATGCATTAATTTTTTTTTATTAAAGGATGTCCCGCATCAATGGAGGAAAGTAAAGAAGTTGAGATAACATTCCTTTGTCTTTTTTTTGTGTTTGTTGTGCATGGGAAGAAAGATGGGGGCTTTGGGTGGAATGATATTTGACAAGACTCGTGGTTTCTGAAGCTTGGTCAGCCTTTTCACAACCATGTTCTGCTTGCAGATACGGATACTTTTATAAATATGTCGCACCTTAACAGTCGTATGGAATTATCTAAATAATCTCCATAGGAAGAAGAGTAATGAAGAACCTCACTATATTTTTTTAAAAATATAATTTTGACTGTAGATAGTCTGCTTGGTTGTGAAATGATTATACTTGGATATTACCTCGAACTATGTTCCCATGCATTTCTCTGAATTACGCTTCATGTTGACATTGTATTTGAAACTGCAGGTTACAGGCAAATGGCCAGCAAAACAGCCGAAGGTTTATGCTCTTGTGAATCAAGTTTCTCACCTTCGTGAGAAATTTACATACTGCCAGCCATCTCTTGTGGCTCGAAATGACATTAAGTTTGCATTTAAGTTCGCAAGAGAAGCAATAATTTCTCAGATGAACAAGCCTGCTGAATCTAATGGTTCTAAGAATTCACACGAGAGTTGTGTAATTTGTTTAGAGGACACAAACATTGATGGGATCTTCTCAATTGACGATTGTATGCACCGTTATTGCTTTTCTTGCATGAAACAACATGTAGAAGTGAAGTTACTCCACGGAATGCTGCCTAAATGCCCGCATGAAAGCTGCAATACTGAACTGAAAATTGATACATGTAGCAAGTTTTTGACACCTAGATTGACTGAAATTTGGAATCAACGCATTCTGGAGGCTTCAATTCCTGTTACAGAGAAAATCTATTGCCCTTACCCTAAATGTTCAGCTTTGATGTCAAAAAGGGAGGCTTTAGAAAATTCAAAAACTGCCATTGTTGGAGCCGATATGTATGGGCGCAGAAAGTGCATAAAGTGCAATGGTCACTTCTGCATTAGTTGTAAAGTACCATGGCACGATAGCATGACTTGCTATGATTACAAGAGGAGAAATCCTTATCCCCAGCAAGAAGAGGCAAAGTTGAAGAAATTGGCAATGACAAATCTGTGGCGTCAATGTATTAAATGCAACCACATGATTGAACTTGCTACAGGGTGCTACCATATGACGTGCAGGTACCGACTTATATGCTCCAATTAGTTTATTCACATATGGCATAACGAGTCGTGAGTTGATTATCACGTCTGTACATGGGTTCAAACTAGGAGATTACTTTCTCCTTTCTCCTAATGTGCTAGACATGTTCTTCTCTCTTCTATATTATTTTATAGAGACAGTTTTCAAATAGAGACGAGTTACCAAATCGGAGGATAGAGTCTCCTCAAGTATAACATCAGAGAATCATGAAAGAACTTCCAAACAATGTCTCTTCAACTTCACTGAGCATATAAAGCTAAACCAGTAAAACAGTCTTGGAACATAGACAAGATAGAACACCACTCTACACAACATTCCTTTAGAAGAATAACTGTTTAGGTAATTATCATCGGGAAACTTGCTTATCATCTACATCATAGAGTAGATTATACATCTGGACGAGTAGATTATGAGAGAGCACTCTTAATGAGGTTGACGGAATTGTCAGTTTGGAACGAGTCTTTATAGAAGTGTCTGATGAGGCCCTTTTTCACACACACATACTAATTCATCACTTGGAACAATCCTCAAACATAGAGAGAAACATTCCGATTTTATATTTCCGATTAAATAGAAAGTACAAAGTGTAACATTCCGATTATATATAGAAAGTGATAAGTGTAATGCATGATCAACCATTATACTAATAAAGAACATGCTCTACCAAAAGGGGGAACTTCACTAATGCATATAATATCTTAACTCTTGTGAATGGTGGTGTCAACTTCATATGATGAAATAACTTATAACACATGTTCAATCAAGTTGCTTATCACTTGACATTATTCTAAACTACTATAGTATAGTGCTAATTAAATGCTGATACATGTTAAGCTTAGATCAATGTCAAGTTATTTGTCAAATTGAGTCTTGAGTTGATTATCCATGTGTTAACATCGGTTCAAGCAAGGAAATTATCTTCTTCTCTCTCTTAATGTGTTAACCGTGTTCTTCTCTCTTCTATATTATTTATAGAAATAGTTCCTTTTTGAATAAAAAATGGTGGTCAGATAAGAGGATGGTGTCTCCTCAAGTATAGAAACTGAGATTCATGACAGAGAAGTTATGGTAAATGTCTCTCCAACTGCACTAAACGTCCAATAAAGACTAAACCAGCAAAACAGTCTTGGCACATTGAGAAGATTGAAATGGCATTCTCCAAGTTTTCCTTTTTGAAAAACATTTCTTAGTGTATTATCACCCATGTCAAGCTTAAAATGCTGAAAACTGACCAATGGATCTGGGACACTGATTTCTCAACTCTCTGATTTCACTCTGCATGTCATTTATATGCTCTGCTCTACATAATTTATGCCCATTAAAAACTTCTAAACTGTGTTTTAGACTTGTTATTTCTGGACCTTAATGCTTGTTTTAGTGTTTTCCCATATGTTTGGTGGTTTCTTTCTTTACATCCTCTGTTACCTGCCTGAGGAAAATATGTTACCGGTTGTCATTGTTCTACTGGCGTTAAGATTAAGCTCGAGCTGTTCTTGAAGATGCCCAATCCAGGGGGAATAAAAGTTTGATAGTCTGAACAAGTTTATGATAACTTTTGACTTGATGGTGTTTATGAGAATCACGCCAGTTGATTTTAATGTTATTTCTTTGTCCTTTATTTTGTGGCAAATGTTGTTCCGAGCAGATGTGGCCATGAATTTTGCTATACTTGTGGAGCTGAGTGGAAAAACAAGGCAGCTACTTGTGCCTGTCCACTTTGGGATGAGGAGCATATTTTAGATGACGAAGACGAGGACGAGGACGAGGATGAGGACGATTATGGATACTTAGATTCATCAGATGAAGATTTTTATTGACCTTATTCGTTTCCTTTAGCTGTTTTTTGCTTCACCTTTCGTCCCCAATTTTCTTGATAACTGTTTTGGAGACTTGGTGAATTTGGCTGGTGGTAGGTGCCTCATAATCGATTAAAATCTTGTCCATCCAAGTAGAAAATGCAAGTTCGATTTTCAAGACCAGCTATGCTTATTGCTTCTACCGGATGAATTGTAGTACATTGATGTTTGGGACAAGAATTGAATTTTTGGGTGTTTTTAATTTTTCGGATGAAATTCCTCATTGTGTAAATATTTCCGATGAAATTAATATCGTCAGTCCAATTTGAGATTTTTCATGATCCATACATTTGATGATGATGAAGCATAATAAGGTCTACAGTTGTCACGGGGTCTAAACTTGCATCTATGTTTCTTTAATAATGTGTAGATCTATGAAGTAAGTACAACTGAAGCTAGTTGAAGCTTATGCTGAAAATGGTATAACTGAAGTTAGTTCCTCACTCGGAACCGTGATTTTTCTCGATAAAGGGTTAGGTGGTTGACAAATTTTTAATATATTTTGTTACGCTTGATCCCCCACATGTAGGCTATCGTGCGACATTTGACCTACAATAAAGCTATTTGTACAAAGTTGAGTTACAAAAGTTGGGTTACAAAGTTAAGATGTCACGTAGGATTGTCATAAAGCATTAGATGTACGGATAGATTTGTTCTTGCAACCCAATTTTCACCTGGACCGATGTCAAAGTGTGTGTCTAGATCTAAAGGCTTGACTTATGGTGACCAAATTTGGTCAACAGTAGTCCCAACTTCTTATTGGGAGCCTCTCAGCTCAAAGTTCTCATACTCCTAATTCTTCACGACGCCTTCTATATCAGTGTAAGATAGGAGTTGTTTTGAAAAGTCAATTTTAGTTATCAACACCGTCATGGACTTTTCAATTTTCCCATAATTACACAGCCGAACTCGTCTTCTATGAAGACGCTTAAACTATGGGCATTATATTCAATCGGAATACTTGCATTTCCATAGGGATTTCGTGCCAATTTCAGGGATTAATCACTTCATGAGAGAGGAGACGAGGGTCAAGCGCTAACACCTTATCTATAGAGGCATTTTCAATAAGATGAGCATTGTTGCGTTTTTTATATCGTAATTGTACGATATTGTAACAAGTAATATGGTAGACCTTTGAGTCCGGATATCGTTTCCATGAAAATTACACTTTAGGACTTAATATATTTATTCTAATTCCTATTTGACAAAAACAAGTAAATAATTATGGTGGTTGTGATTATTTTTTCTAACTGCTTTTAACTAATTGAAAATATAAAAAGATTGAACATAACGGATAATTGAAGATTCAAATATGTAATGAATATTAGGGCATAACAATTTCATTAATTGATCACCTTAATTCTTAATTCAAGATTCACAACCTAATGTGAGATCGAATTCTTCTATTGTATTCAATTTACATTTCTCGAGTTCTCATTAACCTATTTAACTAATTAAATTTCACATCTCTATATGAATCAATTTTAGTTAAATAAAACAGTAGTTCTAAGAATTCATATTATGACCACAATAATTAGTATATGTATCTCTACACATTATATTAATATACTGAATTTTACTATATGGTCTAAATCTTAAACTCACATCTTGATTCGTAAGAGACTCACATAATCATCAAATTATTGATCATTTAATTTAATGCATCAAACTCATAATAAAATCAACACATAAATAAATAAATTACATAAATCTTGAATAGAAAAATAAGATCACAAGTCGATAATATTGTTTTCCCTAATATAAAAATTAATTATTCATACTGTAAAAATAAAAATACGCAAAAGTGAAATGACATCACAAAAAATTGAAGTAATGTGAAACTGCTCTTTTATGTCATCTCCTTTCTTTTTCTTTTCTTACTCTCTCTTTTCTCAGTGCGTTCTTTTTCTTTCTCTTTTCTTTCTGCTGCTTTATTTTTGTTTTTGACTTTTCCACTAAACATTTCTGCTCTCTCATCTTTCTTCTTTTTTTTTTCTTTTCTCTGTCGCCTACTTCTATTTTTTTTTTTTTTCATGTGCGTTTCTTTCTTTTTTTTTCTTTTTTGTTCTCCACCTCCATCTGTCTGTGAGTATATATGTATATAAATTAAATTTTTTTATATGTATATAAATTTAATTTGAACCTCCAATTAAAATTTTCAATACAAATCCATTGAAACCCGTTTAACTCTAACTCATTTAATATATTATTTCTCTCTAAGGTTTCATCTTTGGATTTTTCCATTTTCGTCACTTTTGCATTATTTTCTCAAATTATTCATTAAATATAAAGTTTTACCTATAAAATACAATATAACATAAATTAAATAAAATTTTATCCAAATGACTATAAAATATCATGATTTAGACATCGAATAAAGGTAGAAACTACACTTATCAAGCACCTCTATCACATAAGATTGTCTTCTTTCTCTAGTTGGTAATTTGAATAAAGGGTTTAGGGGCAAATAGTTTTTTTTTTTTTTTTTGAGACTCAGCCTACAAAATCTAATTTTTTATCTATGCTCTAAGATTTGGTTTAATAAATAACTTTAAAATTCTGCTCTCAAATGCTAGTTCTTCAAATTCATCTGTATACCTAATCGAAAGTATGTATTTACGGTTCCAAATTGATACAAAATTACTTTCATATTTTATCACAACAAATAAATCGAAATTGAAATACATGGTTCCAACTTAGTTCATGCAGCACTGAAGTTTAAAGCATAATTCGAATGGTTCGAGCGCAAGTTCGGCAAATAAGTCGACTTGTATGTTAAACGAGTTAATTTTAGTGTCAATCATTGAACTTTTAGTGAAATTTCGAGTAGATCACTAAATTTTAATCTACCACTATCAAATTAGTTGTGTCCAATTACTGTCAATTGTTAATCAATTCATTAACCCCATTATTAAAATTACCTCTCTAATTCTAGATACACGGCAATTTGTCGTGACTTATGCTTCGAAATTACTATTTAAATGACTTTGAAACTATATATCACATTATTATGATATAGTAGGCGGTGATTTATTTTCATAATCCGCAAACACAACTAAAATAGGTAGTATCTTCACTTAGACGCATGAGATGCGTCATATTGTTGTCCATTTGTAATTTATGTGTAGGATTGATACGTTCAATTTACAAGGACTAACATTAAATGAAAAATTTTGACTGCAACAAAATTAGAATTAGATGATTCAATTGAAATTTTAGTGAAAGTTTAGATACCAAAATAAAAAAGCAAGTGGAATTTGAATGTGTGAAGATCTCCTCATCCCCACAGATCCTGTATTCTGTGAAGTTAAAAGCATAAAACCCTAAAATTAACAGCCACCAAAAATCCTCAGAAATTAATTACCAGAGGAAAAAGTTGAAGTAAGGTGAAAAGCTTATTGAGATCACATAGTTACTGAAGAATTTTTTTGGTGCCAAAATGGAAGTGAACGAAGACATCTCCATCCTGCTGGACGCGCTACGCGGTGAAGTTGCGGTGGCGCAAAACCTCGAGTCTGACCTCTCCTACGCCTTCCAACTCCAACTCCAAGAAGCTCTCGCCGTATCCCTCCCGGTCGACGCTGCTTCATCCTCAAACCCAATAACTATATCAGACGAAGTCGTTTCCCAACCCAGTCTCCTGGACACCCTTGAAGATGACCTTTTGATGTTTGAACGGAAACTTCTCGACCAATACGAAGCGGAGGAGATAATGAAGAGATTCAAACTCGATCTCGACCGTCAGGTCCACGATCATGCTTTTGCCTGTGAAATTTCGAATATTCCGGAGGATGAGTGGATAAAAACGGGGGATAACTTAGAGAGGCCGTATGGAGGAGGCCCGACGACTTCGAATGGTCAGGATTTTAACTTTAAGGTTTATATCAAGGGTTTGGTTGATAAAATGGTGGGTGGGATTGGAGTGGCTATATGCGATGGAAATGATGGCTTAGTATTTGAGGTGAGCAAGGGTTTAATTGGGAATGACGGCGAATTAAACACTATGGTAGTTGAAGTAAAAGCACTGATTGAAGGGCTTGAAGTTGCTACAATGCTGGGTTTGAAGAGACTTACCATTGTTTGTGATTGTATTTTGCTGCATCAATTTGTAAGTGACTATTGTGTATTTTTCACTATTATTATTTGAGTTTGTAGGTTTGTTGACCTTGCTTTGAGTATTGATTTTGGGTTCCATAACTGCTTGCAGTCTCATGGATTAAAGCGAACTAGTACTAACTATATGTGCGATTGATATGGGTCATTTTTTGATAATAAATCGCTCTTGAAAATGATGTGGTATTTTACTTTAATTTTCTATTACAAATACGAGTGAAGTATTGGTTATGTAAAGCACATCTTATCTCTCTCTCTCTGAATTTAATTTGGATAAAAGTGTTCTAGTCTGGAAGTTGCAACTTCAGCTGGCCTTTTCTTAGACAGACATTGTCATTTAACGGTGTTAAGATGTTCCTCAACTGTGAAACATTCTTTAGTTGTTTGATTGTGAGAGATATTTTCTTTTTTCCATTCTCTATCTCTTTACTTTTTTTTTTCCTGGAGGCAATGCATGCTCTTGTGTATTTTTAAAGTTATTTATTTGAAAAAATTGCGTAGCTATGTTATTAAATTATTTATAATGTCTGTCTGAAGAACTTGCCAACATATTACGGGCTGTGGTGAGCATAGTCATTGTAATTGCAATTTAGTATACTATTCACTGTTGTAGAACTTGTTTTAGACACCATTTGTATGACCAGGGTCTATGTGAAGGTTATACCACATGTTTAGCAATTATTAAATAATAATTATTCTATTTGTTAATTATCCAAAACCAGCAATTTTGTATTTCTTCGTTCTGTGATAAATAAAGGAATTAAACAGTGTATTCCCAAAAGGCTAAACAGTTATGGAAGCTAGAACTCGGGGGGGCATGTGATTGTTATGTAATTGTTCTTTTAGTAAGCTTTTGAGTTGCTTAAGTGACCATGATTTCTTTTATTATTTTCTAATCTTGTCAAAGGAGTTCATTTTTTCTCTATGTAAAATGTCTAAAATAGTATTGACATTGAAAAATTTGTCAACAATCTACTAAAATCACAACAAACAATTTTACAGATCATAAGGAAAAGGGAAAAAATGTCATTAAACTAGGCAATAGAATCAAATTGGCCACTGCTGAGCAATACTGAAAGCAAGTTCCTGCAAGTCGATATGATGAATGCATTCTCAGAAACTTTGCATTATTCTGGTTGACTTGGTACCTCACATGCAGATAACAGGGAAAAACCACCAAATGCAGGCAAATGTTGCATCATTGGCTTCTCAGATGAACCTTCTTCTGAGAGAATTTGCTTATTATGATGCATCTCTTGTGGCACACCAGGATATTAAGTTTGCATTTGAACTTGCAAGGAATGCAATAGCCTCTCAGGTCAATCGATCTGTAGGAAATAACAATGGAAAGAAAAGGATTGAGACTTGTGCAATTTGCTTGGAAGATATATATGCAGATCAAATGTTCTTAATTAGGGATTGCTTCCACAGCTACTGCTTTTCCTGTTTGTCCAAACATGTCCAATTTAAATTGCTGCAGGGAATGCTACCTAAATGCCCATATGAGAAATGCGAGTCTGAGCTGAAACTTGAAAGCTGCAAAACATTTTTGACTCCTGAATTATTTGATATTATGAGCAAAAGTGTGAAGGAAGCATCTGTTCCTGTGGCAGAGAAGATTTACTGCCCATACCCTACGTGTTCTACTTTATTTTCAAAAGCTGAGCTTCAAGGATATACAATCGGTGTTGAAGAAGGATTGGCGGCCAGAAAATGCCCAAAATGCCTTGGCATTTTCTGTATCGATTGCAAAGTCCCCTGGCATAGTAATATGAGTTGCGTTGCCTATAAAACATTGAACCCCTATCCCTCTGGAGAAGATCAGAAACTGAAGTCTTTGGCTACTAGGAATCTCTGGCGTCAGTGTCCGAAATGCAGTCATATGGTTTCACTTGCTGAGGGTTGCTACCACATCTATTGCAGGTATTCTTACTTTCTACTTCAATTTTAAGTTGTTTAACGTCTTTGAGAATTCACATTTGTGAAAGGTCAAGAGATTATTTCAGTAACTTGGGTTCGGGGGGGGGGGGGGGGGGTCTCTTCGTTTTGTGTTAACTAAGTAGATTTGTTCCAACTTTGGCGCTGTAGTTCTTGATACTGTATTAGTTATAATTATTTGAGCAAGCTTTTCTACTGTTAGTTTCCCCATTGGGTGAAGGTTTTCTCTTTCCTCCCATCCATATGTTTTCAAATTATCACAAGAGTTACTGCTCAGGGTCACCATGTATTTTCAGACCAAGCTGAGCTGAATTTGAGGTGCAAATTCTCAACTCGCTCTTTATGACGTGAACATGCAAATTTTATGTCCTTGGTGGAATAAAGTTTAGCATGTGAATGGTTTCCTCTGCTCAGTGTAGTCATTTAATTTTAGCAAACACTGATTTATTGTTTTAAATTTACTTATTTGCCGTGTTTAATAGTTAATTTTTTCCTTCTTATTGAACATTCTTTTACTTGTCTTTTCTTTTCTCCACCAACATCCACCTCTTACATCAGTTAACCTACTGTAGTCCTTTTAATCCATATGATTGAAATCTTCTCCCGTAAGTCTGTTCCTTTTGTAACCAAAAGCAGACGGTGGTGGGCTAACTTTTAAGACTTGCTGCATCCAATTTAACATTACTGCACACCATCCCCTCTTCCTGCTGATCACTCTTGACAGGCATGATCTGTACCAGACAAGCAGCAATCTTGCAACAGAACAATATCCTATTTGACATGGTTATCTGACCTGGCCCTGTCATTGACCCAGCCAAAGCACCAGGTCAATGGATCACTGGTTAAACCAGCAGGGCCAAAAGTAAAATAAAACATATCTTTTCAAAAAAATTACGTAGATATAACCATAAGTTAAAATGAATTATTATATAAAATTCATCTATTGAAATATTATAATCCCTATTTTTTTCCCAAAAAAAAAAAAA
>CAIGRP010079321.1:0-12478 GCA_903798385.1 Fraxinus cuspidata
GACTCGAACCCCTGACTTCCCATACAAATTCCACACTTTTCACCAGTTGGGCACTTCACTTGAATTAATTATTTCTTTCACATATTATATTTATTGTATAAATATCTAACATACACATCATTAGAAAATTACACAAAATTTGACAAACAATATCTAATTAATTTTCATCTCACTCTTAATAATCTTTACGCCTTTAATGTTGATAAACATATTTAATTCTTTTCAATGATTCATAATAAAATTATTCTGAATATGCACCATTGAGAAATTGTAAATTTCACTAGATATATACATGAATTTTATTTTGCGTGTTTAATATTCACGAGATAAAAAGGTACAGTTATTTAAATATACTTATTTCGTACAAGTCAAACTCAGTAAAATAAACAAATGAGTTGCTGCTTAGATTTGGATCATGTTTATATAACTTGAATGAAAAGCAAATTGATAATATAACAAAAAATTGATTTACAAAATTTTAGGCATGTGGCTGCACCAAGTTCAATCATAGACTTAAAACTAATTGGCCCCTGTTTGACAATTGTACTNTTTCATTTTTATTTTTTTAATTCTCCATTAAAATAATATTTCAAAATGTATTTACATAAAAATAATAATAATAAGGCTCAAAAAGGCTCTTTGTTTCTGACCCATATCCATACGCTATTCAACACACGATTTTTAAAAGCCTATTTGACAATCATTATTGTAGAAAAAAGTTTTGAATTGTGATTTTTAAGAGAAGGCGTGATTAAAAAGTAAGAAAAATTTTAGGTTTACATGCGGTATATTTTATTGTGCGAATATGTGATTGCAAATGAGTATATAGAAAAACGAGTCTAAGAAGTATGTTGGTCAAACGTGGGCTTAATTGTATAGGCCATTTAATAAGGGTCCTATTAAGACTTGCAATTTAATTTTAAAATCCACCATTATTAAAAAGAGTAATTCAAATATCTATATGTTAGCTAATATTTCAATCTTTATTTAATGTAAAATTTTACCCATAAAAATGTTCATAAAAGCATAGCCAGAGTGCACAGCTCATAACAAGTAGTCCAATTAAGGTTAGCTCAAAAGCTAGTTCTTACTTTTGATCTCGTTCTTAAGGTACCATTTAGAGGCGGCCCGAAAGCGTGCGAGATAAGCGATTGTACAAGGCCTTGACGTTGTGGGACATTAAAAAAATTGTTATATATATGAATCTTTATTAATTTTAAATTTTTGAATTTTTTTATTATGTTAAGTTAAATGACACAATATTTAAGAACAAAGGGTTACAAAAATTTTAAATTACGTTAATATTTTTTTAATTTAAGGGAAAAAATATTTATTTTTTTCTAATTTTAAGCCATCTTGCTTTCAAAAAAGTTTTAAGTATTTATTTTACCAGCACAATCCCAAATATCCAATTAGCTTCATTAATCGATTACCAACCCAATAAGATAATAAGAAGTCCGAATCTGAATAATTGAAGTGGTGAGTGAAAATCTAACCCAGTCTCATTTTCGCCATTTCCCTCTCCCCCAATATTTAGTGAGTTTGCCTCTAGAAATGGGATAAGAAATATTTTTATATAAATTGTTGCATTTTCAAGGTTTACACATTGTATTTGATATTTTTCACTTCAAGATTTGCTCATATAGAATTGCTCGAAGAGGTTAGTGACTCGAATGGTTCTTTATTGATAAAATATGAATTTTGATGAAATTCGGAAGGTATTTTTGAGTTTACTTATACTTTCTTATTCACGAAATGTAAAAAAAAACAAAACAAAACAAATATTTAAATGTCAAATTTTTGCAATGAAATAATATATATATATATATATATATATATATATGAAAGGGGCATCAATTTAAATTGCTTTGTTCTGGGCCTTGGCCCAAGCTGGATTCTGGCCCACAAAGGTTCACATATTCTATAAAATAATTGGCTGAAAATCTTCCACTAAGACTCCATGCATCCAATGGTCCTAAAGGTTAAGGATTGATTTCGAGGAGGTTATGTTTATTGGCGGCAAAATGCCTCTTTTTTTCTTCCTTCCAATCGAACATGTATAAAAGATATTATCTTAGAAATGGCACGTAAAACTTTTATTAAGAATGCTAATCTTATGGAGTGTTCACAAAAAGTTTTGTATATACGCGTGTTTGGATCAAAGATGGAGCTTAGTTTTTAGACGAATTGATTTAACGACTTCAAGTCATCTCTATTTTGTGATCGAAGATGGAGCTTAATTCAAGGTATTCATCTCTTTCTGTACAAAAACAACAATACTTTATACCAAACTCAAAGGGATAACATGGTGGACCAGCAGTAATCCTCAACACTTAATTAAAGTTGTCACAAACACTGAAGTAGGCACACATGAAAAGATTTAATGACCAGATTCCTCCAGGATCCAATCCTACACTATACGATCTAGCTAAGGTAATGTGTGTGTGTTCTAGATACTCACTCCATTTCATTACATGTTCATTTTGTTACGGATTAAGAAATCTTATTTAATATTATTGAAAAAGTAATTTTTGTCAAAATTGTCATAATTTACCCTTATTTAATTATTATTGGAAATAGTAAATAAGGGTATTAGTAAATTAACAAAATAAAATATTCTCAATAAATAAATAGGATTATTAATTGGAACAAAAAAAATAAGGAAAATTAACCTATATAAATGGAACGAATGAAGTATATAATATAGCGTTAGATATTGACACTTCTCAAACATTCTATAGTGTAGGCCCAACAAGCCATATGACATGTTCTATTTTTTAACATGTTTTCTATATTTCTAGCGGTCCACGAATATATCAGGGACATTCCTCGAGCAAGTGTTTGATATGGTATGTGTCATATCCTATATTAAAAAGTATACAAATAAAAATACTATATATGAAAATAAATTGACGTGTTCCATTACTTATTCGGTCCTGCCTTATGAAATCGTGCGTCCCCCTACCCATGTCATGTCTGTATCGTGTATCCATGTCCAACAACTTAGATGCAATCACTGGAACAGGAGATTCAAGGTCAATTTAAGTAATTTTGGTAANCGGTCCACGAATATATCAGGGACATTCCTCGAGCAAGTGTTTGATATGGTATGTGTCATATCCTATATTAAAAAGTATACAAATAAAAATACTATATATGAAAATAAATTGACGTGTTCCATTACTTATTCGGTCCTGCCTTATGAAATCGTGCGTCCCCCTACCCATGTCATGTCTGTATCGTGTATCCATGTCCAACAACTTAGATGCAATCACTGGAACAGGAGATTCAAGGTCAATTTAAGTAATTTTGGTAAATTTTAGAGCCAAAACTTGAGGTAGAGTGACTGTCAGTGAATGTAAAACTTTATTTTGTAAATATTTCCCTCCCTCTTTTACCAATAGCTTTTCCTTTGGGTCATGATTACACTTGTCCTCCACCACCAATCCTTAAGTTAACAGCCTTTTTTCAGAGCCTTCTTCCCACAGCATTCCTCAATTCACACATCTTTCAAAGAGTAAGATGCAGAAATGAATTAGAGAAGCTTCATGTCTAGCTGGAGAAAAGCACGAATTTTTGTGCCTCGACAACAACAAACTAAGCCTTCTTCCCAAAAAAAAATAAAAACTTGAGTTGGCAACATAAATTCTTCTTAAAAGACAACACCAACTCCGTACAGTAGGATTATATTTGCATCCCGTGTGAAGCCATCATTTGGAGGATTGTCTGTCCTCATTTTGAGCTGGAATGCTCCCGAGCATTGACAGATTGGGCCAGGTAGGTCTTTTATCGCCTCTCTTTTTTACTTCTTATCAGAGTTAATTTTAAAAAGACTTGCCATGGTAAGGAAAGCTTTGGTTTCTTAAGAAGTGAAGCAAGTAATTACTTGCCCAGTATCTTCTAGTCCATCTGATTAATCGAAAGCAACTAAGTCATTAGCAACTACAATGATTTCGTGTTAGTTTTGGTCGATCCCTCCATCCTCTAACTTGTTCTACAAGACTCCAGGAGCCTATGAATTTTTTGCCTCGTGTAACTAAAAACTTTTTTCAGGCTGCATGTTTATTGTTTATTTGTGAATCTTCTCATTCTATGCAACCTTTTCTCTGTGCATATGAACTTGTGCTTTCAGATTTCTTCCATTTTTCAGAAATATGTCTCTGTCAGACAAAACAACAGACAAAGAAGATGTGTCTACAAACATAATTGTATTACATTATTCCCTCCAATATGTATAAATTTCATTACAAGTAATGAAAAAAAATATTAGGACAAACATAGAACCTTATAGAGTAAGTACTCTGCACACCTAAAAATACCGTAATATTGGCGAGATGCCATTCTAATCTTACACTCTAAATGACTATAGTATTGTAGTATAGGTTATGTATAGTTTGGCGTTTCGAGCCCTTATGATAACAACGGATATCCATATCCAAGTTCCATGACACACAAAACAAAAGAATTAGAAGGGGAAGAAGAACTAGAATGCTCCATAGCACCCTAGTTAGGGTATCATATCTTCAAAGGCCTATTTTTAAAAACTCAGGTCGATTGGTGGCTTTAAAGCCCACAGATTATCCATGTAAGTTTGATTGGTGAGATTAGTCAGAGGCAATGGAGGAGGGACCTTTTGCAGGGCGGAGGTTTTGAAGGATTGGTGCCCGGACCTGGGGATGCCGACTCTATTCCAAGTGTTTTCATCAAGAAGTGTTTCTCCTGAGGCAATAAATTGAATGGACATTAATATATCTACAAGAAAATAATAAAGTAATTTTAGACAAAATGATTGTGTCTCATGACTATGCATCTATTATGAACTCCATGAAATCACAGTTCGTGTAGGATTTCTATAATATTCACAGGGACAAATTAGTTAAAGATCACAATAATTTGTTAGCTAATTTATTTCTATCGAAATGATTTCTTGATCCATGTTGATCACTGCAAAATAATTCCACTGGACATTTCTAATTTATGTTGATGTATCTTTCTTGCTAACTTTAGGAATTTTTTCTTGTTAGCATGACTAAGAAAGATTAGATCACTTGCTTATATAATCAATCAAGGAAAAATCCTATGCTACTCTGGTCACTTTCTTCCAATTATAATTAGGTTTGGTATTCTAGCTTGGGGTGAAAATGTGGAAACTAATGGAAATTTATCAACAGGTGTAGAAATGAAATACATATATGTTAAGTTCAAGGCCACCGGCCCTCCAGATCTTCTAGTCTGGACCTCTAATCAGAAGTGTAGGGCTTGATAATCCAGACTTGAGTCTTCTTAAGAGGCAAATTATTCTGTTTATGCCAATATTATAATAAGGTATCCTAAAAGTAACATTCCAAATAGTAGTTTAATATCATTAGACATTTAGGATCACTTTGAATACTTATGTACTTTGTCTTATTCTTAAATAAAGAGTAAAAGATTAGATTTCTTACACTTTCTGAAAATTTTGGGCTGGGAATTGCTGCTGCCAGTGATCTGAACAATGGAGTCACTTGAACGGGGGAACTGAATTTTATGTTAGAATATTCATTGACAACTCCATTATCAGCTTTTATTTCATCACAAGCTAGCAAATTTTCCACTGCACTCAATTTAAAAACATCATCAGCTTAAAATAAGATGAAATTGTGGCATATAACCCTCCTTCCTAAAAAATATAAAATTGTATACCTTCATTTATGGTTGCATCACAGCATTTCCTGTTTCCCTCAGCAAGACAGTGTGAATCACTCAATTGATCTGTTTGTGATTTGGGACCGGTTTCCTGATGTGTACACAATTCAGCTTGACACAGTTCTGTTTTATCACCAGATGCACAAGATGGCGGGGTCGACCCTGTACTACATACAGAGCTGGATGGTGACTTCTCATACGGATCAGTTTGCCTGCACAACTATAATGAGATATCTGGACGAGAATAAAACTTTCCGCTCTTTTTGGTAAGGTGGACTGAACAGTGTCGCACATTATATAGGAAAAAAAGAAGTAAAAAATTTATCCATAGTACTGTCCAATCTTCGTACCGAACATGCCCTTCAAGTCATGTAAATATGCCTTGTAAATTACCTCGATGGTCTACTGCCTACATTACTACTCCTTAAATCCTCTAGCAACTCCTTGAAATTCTCAAGTTGAAAATCAGTATCATCAAAGCAGAATCTGAGCGGTTTGTTCTGTTTGAGAAAATCTTGGAGAATCTGAAAAATAATCATGAGGTAAAGTCAGAAAAATACAAATTGAAATTATTGTTAGCCTTGCATTAGGCTAAACTTTCTATTTTGCCCTTCCAAAATTCTTTTTTGAGATTGTAATTAAACTTGACATTTTATCGAGTTTCAACTATATTTTACTAGTAAAAACTAAAATCTAGTTCTCTGTAGATTCTAATACATAGGAATAATTTTCCTTACCTTCCAGGCATTTTCAAGACTCTCATCAGTGTTCTCGGAATTAACTTTTATTGCTAGTGAGCTGAGCAATTCTGCTTGCTGCATCAATGCAAGCATCTTGGGATCATCTTTCTTAATAAATGTTCCATGAGTTTTGTTATTTGCAGCTGCATGAGAATCTACCCTTAGTTACATTGTTATCATACTAATACGACAAGTGCATGTATGAATTCGCACAACAAAGTACAGGACTGGCAGTATAAATCAAGATTTTAAATTCTTTTTCTTTTTTAGTGCCGTCAAATGTTATCCAGTTCTCTCCACCAAACACGCCATAAGTGAACTAGACATTTGCGCCATTGCACAAAGACAAATTTCCGTTCTCTTGTCGATTTCTTCTACTGTTGCTTTTAGGCACTGATAAACAATCTAATAGAGTTTCTATCATAAAGAACGTATTGAACTCACTTCCATCAACTATAGCCTCCTTCATGTGGTTGACGTGCGGCTGAATCGACATGTTACCCTCGCTATTATGGAAGTTCTGATTTAGTACTGCAAATGGAGGTCTCAACAGATGATTTGCAGTTCCACATTCTCGGACTAATTTTTCTCCGTGGTTGCAGGTTTCTGTTTGATTTGAGCCGTAAGCCATCCTAAAGATCAAAATCAAATTTATTTCGATATGTTTTGATCCGAGTGACATTTTTCAAACAAGAGGAAGGACATTGATTTAATATACCTCTTCTTTTTAAGAGGTGCTGTACTTGCAGTTACTCCTCCTGTATTAAGCCCTGTTGGAAATACAACCCTTTTGTTGTTTAAATTGACGTACGAAGTTCTGTTTTCTTTTGCTAAGGCTTCACGCTTTGCTCTCTTCTTACACAGAGTCGTGAACCGATTCTTCACAGCATTATCGGTTCTACATGAGAACAGAAACAAAAGGTGGGGATTTTAAGTAGTGTTCTTTTTTACTCCAAACAGATTAGGAAAAAGAAAATACTCAATTTTACATTTAATTACCTGCCTGAAACTACCTTTGCAATCTCAGTCCATCTGTTTCCATATATCTTCTGTGCCTGAATTTCATTTTTACAATCAGATCACATCAAATATCAATATTTAACTGTAGATTCTTATTGGTTATTACACTGTAATGTATTTTAGAAAGTGCCCTAATTACCAATGTCTGATGCAATCTAACAATAAAGGCACATTTGGTGCGCAATATTGGAAAACACTGTACAAGACAATTAGAAAAAAGTTTAACTTCATTTTCTATTTAAATCATGCTCACGTTGTCCAATCCAGCATACCAAATATGACATAAATGTTCTTATCACATAGCGACAGATAAAGAACAAGAGTTCAATATCAATTCAAGTGAAGAGAGTACAAAATAAATGAAAAATCTTTAAACTAAGACCTAAACTAACATAAACAAGAAGCATCGACATTTTCGAGAACCCCTCAATTTATGGTACTAAGAGAATCAATGATCAATTATTTCAGAAAATAATCAACAAGTTGCAGAGCAATAGTACACCTCACATAAGAGCATGTCTTCCTCAGCTGACCAGCCTCCTGTCTTGAAATCAGAATTCAGATAAGTGAACCATCTGTCCAGCAGTACAATTACACACACATAAGATTAATAATCCAAAATAAAATAAAAAAATTCTTTCAATGAAGAAGGAAAGATGCTTATATCCATTATGTTCTATATCAGCAAACCTTCTTCTACATTGCCTGGTTGTTTTATCTTTGAATTTAGACGCGATTACTGCCCAACTGCACACATATATCTCAAATTCAAAATCCCATAAAAGTAATTAAATTTTAAATCCACCTAATTACACAAAAACATGTTCTAAGAGGATCAAGATTCTACTTCTCAGTTCCATGTATTTGAATCTGCTCTCTCAAAATATCATCCTCCTGCAAATTCAATTCAACCCATATATATCAGATTGAGCCCAATCCATATAAATAATTTCACACAAATATAAAAATTAAAACCCACCTCTTGAGACCAAGAAACAATATGCCTTTGTTTCTTTTTCATGTTATGCATTAGTGAACTTTTCTGAGGGACAGGTATATAAAAAAAAAACCCTCAAAAGATCATCTTTTCTTCCACGGCCATTTTCTCTTTAAAACGGATCAGCATCAATAAAAGCTATTTTTTTCCCTTTGCCGCTTTGCTTTCTGATAAACAATCCTAAATAGGATTCCACAGCAATTCAAGATTTTATCAAAGAAAATCTTGAATCCACACCTATGAGTCTCTCTCTAAGAAATGGGACTGTTGAACGGTGTGGGATCTTAAAACAATCAACGGATTGTTGCTTTTGAGCGCGGTATGAATGAGAAGTTTGAAAAAAAATAAAAATAATAATAACGCTGAAATCCATGAGAGTATAATTAATGATGGAGTGTAGACTAACCCCACCCCCAACGCCACGCTCACTGTCACAATGTGGATTCTATATTTTGGTGATAACAATAATTCTTGCTCAATATGGTAGCTTTTGTTTGTCTGCTTTTGGCCATTTTTCGAATGCTAGTATATTATCCTGATAATAAATGTTGATTATTCGTATATTTCATTATAGTTTTATGTTTCGAATCATCCCAAGTGACACATCCCATCTCGAATCACGCTATCGAACCCAAGATGTGACATGACGTGTACCAATGATAAATATCAGCTATACACCAAACCCACCAATAAAGAATAATTCTGCTCAAACAGGGTCAGTGACACCTGAGTTGGCAGAAATGTATTGGGTGTTTTTTTAAAAAAAAAAAATGTCCAACCAGTGTTGGACACGTGTATCTATTTTTTAAATTCTATTAAATTTCCCTGTTCATGTAGCAAAGTTCACCAATAAAACTAATTTTCACATGTCATGACTATAATGGATTGACGTCGCTTGTGACTGACTATTAGTCCCCTGACCTAAAGTCCGACAGTTTTTCGAAATCTTATGCACATTTAGTCATGTTTGGCATGTTATACTGATTCAGATAATATTATCGTTGTAGTATTTTATTATGATAGTTTAGATATGATTAAAGAACGAAAGAGATTAAAACATTGTTTACTATTCTGAATAGTACTGTCCAATATTACGTATCAAACATTTTCATGCTTTTTAGCTATATAACCTCGACAGTTCGGTTGAATAGCATTTGAACTTCAATATTTTTGTAGTTTGAATGTTAGTTGAATGTTTAGTTGTTGGACGGATAATTTTATTATTCAATTTCTTGATATTATAATTGAATAATATGGAACAAAAGGGTGCAAGCCACGTGATATAAAGCAACGGTAGTACTGTTCACCACTCTCTTGTGAGTTGGGAGTGAATGTGAATTCTTCTTTTAAAATACAAACTGTCAAATTTTCCTTTTTGAATTTTGGGCTGGGCGGTGGAAGAACTACAACCTTTTGAGTAATTATAAAAATTAAGCTAAAATTATATTCATGAAATTGATTGTTCTTCAAAATAGGCTTAAAAGAATTGCTTAAAATGGAATTAAAAGTTGCATAGTTGTGCTTATCTTTAATGTTTTAATTAATGTTAGATATCTTGATTAGGTATAATATTAATGACATTCCCATAGCATTAATTATATAATAGTAATGTTGTAAACAAGAAATCTTGTTCAAACAATGAATCATGTAATTTAGACAACTGAGGTTATAACCTCAGTTTATGTGGTATTAGATGATAGGTGAAACGAAAAATAGAATTAAATGATTTATTTTATTATACTTATTAAATAATTAACGTCACAAATTATAAGTTATAACCCGACGAGCTTAAATAGTATTATTGTCAAACAATGGCTATCGGTATTCAATGTTGTGTATAAAATTCAAATTATAGTGTAATTTTCTTCTTATTTCAAACCTTTTTGTTAAAGTCAAAAATTTTTATCCACTGTATTTTTTGAATTAAAAATTAGAACCGGAAGTCAATCAGATTTTAAGAGAATTTTGTGATAACAAATCAATAGTACATGTATACTTCGTTCGTGGATAAACCTCACAAAAAAATAGAAAAAAATGTGTAAATACAAAAGAAAAAGAAGCAAACCACATTGATTAGTCAATTGTTGTACATATTTAAATGTCACTAAACTTTATTTCTTGTTAAATTGAGTACAAGTAGTCCAATGAATAAAATTGATTGCCCTTTTTAAAAAAAAAAATGCAAAATTTGAAATTGGCCACTGATAGCTTTCATTCTCACTGATGCTAATTCGGACGAAAATTTGTCATTTAACAATTGGAAATTCTGAATGAAGTGACCCAAACCTAACAATGTCACCATCTAGCTTAAAGTGAACATTCTTGTTCAATTTGAATCCGGAGACTAGTTCAGTGGGGTAACATAAGGGGCCGTTGATGTATAACAATTCATGGACTCAAATACTGAAAATTGGACTTACTTTTTGCCGACGGGAATACATTTTTCTCGAATTTTTAATAGGAATTTTTACGTATAGATGGTAAGAAATTATCGTACTTTTCTTTTATGATAACCCGTATTTTATTCGTTAATATCAGATCCAATAACTCTCCCAAGAAAAGGAGAGGAAACATCTGCCCAAACATTAAATTGAAAGTAGTGAAAAGCTTGTGGTGCAGAGTATGGGCAGCTTGGTTTGCATCTCGGTAGATGGCAAAGGCCAAGTTGTGGAACACTTCTTTCTGCTTTAAAAACACTGTACCAAGGTGCCCTCTTTGTCGTGAAAGCTAGGGTTCTGAATCACTTGTATTAACGCTACAAGAAAATATCCGTTTGCAATGAACAAAATTTGTTGTGGTAGGTCTTTCGCAAAGTGCACTTGCACGTTGCGGTCTTCGATATTATCGTCGAGTATACGAATACAGCAACAGACAATGAATGTTGCAAAAAACACTGAACGTTTAAAATAATATTATTAACAATGAACAAATGAATATTGTTAAATGTAGATGTTTAAACAGCTCGCACATAATGTTCCAAATAGCCACATATTAACTTTTTTCCGCAATGGTCAATATCTGTTGTTAAATCCATGAGCAAAGTATATAAACTTTTTGCAACAGACGTTATATGTTGCTAAAACAAGCAATGATCAACGGCAACGTGCAAATGCACATTAGTAAAATAAGTAACGAAAACGTGCATTGTGCGTTGCTAAACAATTAACGGCAAAGAACCGTGAATGTTGCAAAATTACATATTAGCAATATGCATTGAAACAACTTTGTCAAATCTCAGTTGAGATAATCAAAGGCAACATACATTTACTAAATTTTGCGTTAGACCCCCTTTTAACAATACGCAATTAATGAATGTTGCTATTTACATGTTCCGAACGCCATTATTCTTGTAATTGTGAGTTGCTGCAATCTGATTCCACCATAAATAGCTAGCCGCCTATTTGCTACAAATTTGAGTCCTTTTAGAATTGCCTAGCATCCTCCAGCTACAGGATCAGTAGTTCCATGAACATATTTTGCGAAGGCTGTCATGAAGAAGTCATCACAGACTTTGGCTTCGAAAATTATTTATTCATATTCTAGATTTTTCCTTTTGCGGCATGCTTCTTCTTAGGTATTGAGGTGGTGGTAAGATTGATCTTGATACATCTTTCCTATAAAGTGAACGTGACTTCTAAACAGACCTTTCTTTACAGCTAATACTTGGGTGGCTGAAAACTGGAAAACTTATCGTCAATGTACATTGTAATGGTGTGAGAGAAATTCTTGAGAGGAGAGGCAGTAGGAATGGCAAAAATACTCGTTCAACCCGAAATTCGTGGGGTCCCGCCCCGAACGGGGCGGGGACGGAGTGAGGGTTATTGCCCCTAAGCAGGTACGGGGTGGGTACGGGAATCATAGTCCTTGCCCCATCACCCGTCTCGTTTAAAGTTAATTTTAAATTTAAGTTTTTTTATCAAACAAAAATAATAGATTTATCATATTTTTAGAGAGAACATAAGTTGTTTCTAACAAATTAATAAAAAGTAATAATATTTATTAAGTAAAAACATAAAAAAAAAAGCAAAAAAAAAAA
>CAIGRP010079330.1:0-12899 GCA_903798385.1 Fraxinus cuspidata
TTAAATTTGTCTAAATCAATATCACTTCCCAAGATAGAGTATTTTGTTATATTTCAAAAGAATCTCATCTCTTCTCATATCTCTATGGGAAACCCCATCTATGATCACCTCCCAGAGTTTGATTAACATCAATTCCATAATTACAGTTGCAATTAGTCATATTTCTATCATCATCTTCATCTCGATGAGCTAAAATTTCTAGGTTGAAGTTACAACTTGGTGAATGTGTATTATATTTCAATGTCCATCATCGGTTCTACAGATTTATCATCGGTATAATATTCCTAACACTGATTTCAATGCTAGAGTTTATAACTGTAGTGAAATTACGAGGTTCGACCTTAATAAAAATTAATAATTAAATAGCAACAAATTATATGAGAATAGTAACAACACACAGAATGATCACGGAGAACCCCAACTGGGTAAAAACTTTGGGTACTTTACTAGTCAAAAATCCACTATAAATGAATTTTGAACTTACAATCCTCCAGATATGACTACCACTAGTACTTTCTAACCTCCTTACTGCAATTACCACAACTCTCCTGGATTAATCTCTCTTGCACCAACTCCCGACTTTATGAATTCGTCTATCTCCTATGGATCAACGAAGAATTCCATGTTCGAACTCCAATCACCTTCTCTTGATCTTCAGAATTCTGACAGATGTTTAGGAAGACGTGAATTAAAATTTTTCAGATAACTCTGTCGCTTGAACGAGAGCTTAGTGACAGGTGAGGGACAAGTTGTCGCTGGAGCGAAGGCATGGTGACAGGCGGGCGACAATATTTCTATTTCTACTGCTCGAGCAAAGTCAGGGCGACATTCTAGCGAAATTGCGGCGCGATTTTTTTTCCTTTCCATTCTCGAACGTTAGACCTAATACAACTCAATTTATAATATTTGCAACTTACTCCTTGACTTTTACAACATACTAATTCTAGTCCTATTTGTTCACACATCTTTCAATTATATTAAAAACCTAACAAGTTCTCCATTTGGCATTATGTGACAAAAATACAAATCTAAATTCAAGGTAGTAAAAAAAAACTCAAAATAACTATTACTACTTACTAATTGAGTACATTGAATCCTTGGCATTAGTAAGTTCTTTCTTCTCACCAACTTGCCTAGGAGTTCTGGTAGTACTGTCAAAAGCTATGAGTACATGTTTGGTACACAATATTGGAGACGTAACGACCCAAATTTTACTAAACAATTAATTTTAAGAAATGACAATGGGCATCGGAAGATCACACAACTACATCAAGAAATTAATTTCAAACTTTCAAATTAAAGTGCAATCTAAACATATCCATATACAAATAAACGTACGAGAATTAAATTTTGAAATAATGTATGTTGCAATTAAACTAAAAAGGAACAAAGTTACGTGCTAAATTTTAGATTTTCGTCCAACGAAATGAGGCACAACCACATCGAATCGCCACGCTTCGACACGACCTGTACTAACCCGTGAGGAATAGGGGAGAAGTGTGAGTACATGAGAATATTCAGTAGAACATAAAAATAATGGTGTGATTATAAATAAAAGATTTAAAACATGTGTCAAAATATCGTACAGTCATCATATCTTCAAAAATCGGTAAGAGCCTAATAAACATCATATTTTGGTACCAATCATCCGCCAAACCAACGACCCGTTCTAATATATGAAGTATGGAAAATGGGTGAGTACATGAGAATACTTAGTAGAACATAAAATATAATGGTGCAATCCCGTATAAAAGATTTAAAACATGTGTCAAAATATCATACCGTCATTATATCTTTAGAAACTGGCAAGAGCTCAATACATGTCATATCTTTGATACCGAATGACCATATCATACATTTCATATTATATCATATCTTTAATTTTCATAAGTACAATAATTCATCAACATGGAAAAATGATTTAAATGAGATAGAATCAACTACACTTCGTTATCTTACCTTGTTGGGTTTTTTAAAATTGGAAGACAAAACTAAAAGAAATCAAGTTCTTTTAATTCTTTTTGCATCTGCCATGTTTTTGCATATACATATAGTGTAGAAAATTTATTTTCTTCACAAGTTATATTATATAACAAATTCTATAGAAAGTGAGAATAAGGGTATTGGGTTGCGTACAGAAGAAGGCATTTTTTCAAGCACACGTCTCTATCATGTGACATGAGATGTCTCAACCAACACTTCAAGGGACAAGTGGCAAGCTATGAAATTTTTCCACTAAAATATAAGGATAGTAGAGTAAGACCAATTGACACATTCTTCAACAACGCTTCCCACGTGGCTTCTTCATAACTCTCATTTTCCTTTGTTTTATTTTATTATAAAATCTTTATTTAAAAAAAAAACCAATTACTAACTTACCAAAAACTTGCTCTATACACGTGTCACCCATTAAAATTTTATATTCATTAAATAAATGAGCTAAAATATAATTCAAGACAATATCTCTCGACCTCGATGACTTGGGGCTTCGCTTATCCACATTAACTTTTTTTCTTGAGCCTAATATGCATGATTCATTACGTTTTATCCAACGAGTCTGTTGACTCTAAAAAAATGAACCAACAGATGCCTTGGCCACTCACGCCAAGTCAAGCATGATTCCAACGCGTTCTTACAGGAATAATGATGGTAATAAGGAGGGGATGCACGTGGGATGTACTTTGTAGCGAGAGACAAAAATATTCGAGTTCCGAGGGGTAGAACAAAAGCAACCGCGTTAACAACGATTGTCGGACATAAATTAGATTGATCTATGTAATAACAAATAGGAATATGTGGAAGGATATATGAAATGTTCGTTTATCTCCTTTTTTGAGTTCCCATGTATATGTCGAATATATGACTGTTTTTATCATTTCAATCAATTATCCAACTCCCCAGTTAGATAGAAGAAGACCTTATTTATACTGTATTCGCTGACGTGGTGTCCGTTGGATCAGAACCACATGGTCTTATCTCACTAATTAGGGCATCACGTCACTGTATATTCCTACAATTAATATATTGATAAGAGGTCAATTGCCCTATACAATAGACTGACATACTGACAACTTTATTACAAGCGTTACATCAATCACTTCAGAGAGATCTTCAAATCCGTTTTCAAGAAAACAACATCGATTTCATGAGACTTGGGGAAATCTTTGAGGTAGTTCATGAAGTGGGGAGTTTCAGCTCCTTTCTTTGCTTTGTTACATCCCAAGTTGTAGAACATCGCCCTTGAGGCAGTGCTTCAGTATGGGCTTCAGCCATACAATATGGACTTCGATTTTGCAGTGCAAGGACCTTAGCTTTGTTTGATTTCCTCATATTTTGGCCTCATGGGTCTTTATTTGACTTTTCTTGTTGACTTTTTGCTTACGTAATTTACGATGTGGCTCTCGCTCTTCGAGCTTCTAAGACGAGGAGTAACAATAGTCCTTCAAGTCTAGGCATAATCATTTATATAATGCATGGACTTGATAGTAATTTGTGTTATGGTTAGAATTTTAAAATATACCTGCCTTGTTCAAACCCTATGTAGGTGGTGTCTAACCCAAGTGCTTCTTCAACTCTCGCAAGGCTATTTCACATTCATTCGTTCATTCGAATTTGTTCCCTCCTTTGAGGACTTTGAAGAAGGGTAGGCATTTGCCTGTTGCTTTGGAAATGAAGCGATTTAGGGTTGCCACTCGCCCAGTGAGGCTCTGCACCTCTTTTGGCTTTTGGGGCGACCTCATTTCAATCAAAGTTTTGACCTTTTAAGGGTTTTCTTCGATGCCTATTTGGTTAATTATGTATCCCAGGAATTTCTCTAATGAAACCCCAAAATCACATTTTAAAGGATTGAGTTTCATCTGGTACCTTCGTAAAATTTAGAATGTTTCACTAAGGTGGGCAACGTGATCGCTTGCCTTCAAACTTTTTACCAGCATGTCATCCACATAGACCTCCATGTTTCTTCCAATAAGGTCGGTAAATATCTTGTTAACAAGTCTTTGGTAGGTTGCCCCGACATTTTTCAACCCGAAAGACATAGCCTTGTAGCAATATGCCATTTATCTGTGATAAAGGAGGTATGATCCTCGTCCACTGAGAACATGGGAATTTGGTTGTATCCCGAATAGGTATCCATGAAGCTAAGGAGCTCATGCCTAGTAGTTGAATCCACAAGCTGATCTATTTTAGTAAGCTAGAAGTTGTTCTTGCGGCAAGCTTGGTTCAAACTTGAAAAATCTATGCACACCCTCCACTTCCCATTGTGCTTTTGTACCAAAATTGGGTTTGAGACCCACTTCGGGTACATGGATTCTAGTATAAACTCATTATGAATCAGCTTCTTAACTTTGCCTTCTAGGGCCTCATATTCTTCTGGGTTGATGGCTCTTCTCTTTTGTCTATATGCCGTAACCTTCGGATCTATGTTCAAGTGATGGCAACTGACCTTAAGGTCGATGCCTATCATGTCTCTGTACTTCCAAGCAAAAATATCAAGGTTTTTGAGTAAGAAGTTTTTCAACTCCTCCTTCATTTCTAGTGGTAAGTTACTTCCCACTTGCAGGCGTTTTGATGGATCCACAGGGTCAGCTGGGATGGTCTCCAATTCTTCCACATTTGCTATCTAAGGTTCGCAATCAATGATCCGAGGGTCCAATTCTTCCAAGCAAACTGCTTTTTTAGCAGTTATCCCTTCTTCAGTGATTTGTACAGTGCCGAGAATGTCTCCTTCTTCAGGGGCCTCGGTCATAGCGACGTCTTCCCCTTGTTCAGGGAAATCGCTCATGACAACGTCGGTGACAATGACGTTGACGTTTCTTGGTTTCGCTTTTCTTAGGGAATTTTAGTAGCATTCTCTAGCTCCTCGTTCGTTACCTCAGATCGTGGTAATGCCATTTTCAGTAGGGAATTTCATGCATAGTTAATGAATGGATGTGACTGCCATAACTTCTTTAGAGCGGGTCTCCCAAGTACTCCATGATAAGCAGATCGATTATCAACCAACAAAAACTCCATGAAGTGACAATCAATTAGAGGTTCAGTCCCCATCTTTATTGCTAGAGTAATTTTGCCTCTTGGGATGATGCTATCTCTCGTAAAGTCATATAAGGGGAAATTCATCAGGGTCAGCTCGTGGTCAACTTTCATTTTATCAAAAGTGGTTCCAAAGATAATGTTGATCGAGCTCCCATTATCAACTAACATTCATTTCAAGCTGTTGCGGGCCACGACAGCCTCACCACTAGGATGTCACAGCGTGGATAATACACTCTCACCGTATCCTCCTGGGTGAATGTAATCCGTGGAATTGTTTTCCTAGTCGAAAGAATGGTTAACTATGTAGCTTATCATGGGAGGATCACTTGCTTCCCTAACATAGTTCTTTTGTGAATTTCTGGATTCTCCCCAAGATGCGGGCCTCCTATGATTGTATCAATTTCTCTAATGGGCTCCTGCTCATTGTTAGGTGAGGGACTCCGTCTTGTCTTTGACCCTCTCTTGGCCTTTCAGTGTCATTTTCCCTCCTTTTGGAGGGTCATTCCGGTTGGGCTAACTCTGTTCATCATTCTTATGCTACTGATTTTGTCTGTATGGAGCATTTTTTTGAGGGCGTCTTCCCCTTCCTTGATTTTGGCTCTGGGAGTATCTTGCGATGTCCCAACAGTTCTCCATGCGATGGCCATAGGACTGATGGTACGTACAATAGTTGGGTACTTCGTCCTTATTTCTAGGTTCATCGCCTCATCCTTACCCCGTCCCATTGGTGGGTGCCTTGGGTAAGGATGAAGCTGATGCATTTCAGCACCAGGATTGACCTCTTCATAAGCTAAGGTAGGTACGGATTTGAGTGTTGCTGTGGAAAGTTCTTGTCCATGATTTAGTGGTGCCTGATGATCCATCAAATGGGAAGTAGGTCCTCTTTCCCTTTGCATTTGAGGAGGTGATACACCCTGGCTGGCCATATTCCTATGATCTCTCATTTCTTCATTGAGGATTTCGCGCCTTATCATTTCCAATAGGGCATCATAGGTGGTTGGGTCCTTATTCTGAACGTCCCTGAAAGAGGGAATTCATGTCCAATCCTCATCGCAAAGCAGTTAGTGCTTCCCTATCCGTGACTTGTACACAATAGGTCATTTCATTGGTGAAGTGGGATAAAAAACTTTTTAGTGATTCACCCCGCTGTTGTCGCATATCTTGCAATCCCTGAATAGGTCTTTCTCCTTCTTTGCTTGTAGCAAAGCGTTTCAAAAACGTTTTCTTGAGGTCAGGATAGCTTCGGTTGCTTCCTTCCAGTAATCTTGTATACCAGATTTCTGCCCCTCTATTTAAGGTTAAGTGAAAGGCTCTGCACTTCATAGCTAGCGTGGCTCCCTTCAGATTTATATGAGTTTTGAAACTGTTAATGTGCTTCGTGGGGTCACCCCTCCCATTATACATGGAAATTTTAAGGACGGTGAAGTGGTTCAGCATGGGAGCATTCCTTATGGCCTTTGAGAAAGGCGAATGATGATCATCATCATCAAGGTCGCAGGATCTCCGAGGCTCGCCTGAGTCCTCCTCCCCTTGGTGGGTCTGAAAAAGTGGTTGAGAAGGTCCTGCTTCATTCCTAGCCTGGTCCCTCCTCTTACATCTATTTCTAGGGGGCGGGCATGAGGCTCTTTTTGGTGAGTGGGTTGCTGTCCTCCATATTGACAAGGCTCATGTTGCCTATTCCTAGGCACTGGAGGAGGATGATGAGTTTGCCTATTTCTAGGTGCTTGGGGCAAGTGATCCTGCCTATTTCTAGGTAGCCCTGGACTTATCCTATCGAAGACATGGCTGACCTCTGAGGTCTGTCTTCTGGCTCGTAATTTGAAGAAAAATTGAATGGTGCTTCGTATAAGCTTTTTAGAGCATGGTTGGTCGATGTATCCACCTCGACTTCTCTCTCATGTGGAGCCTCCATCCTGGTATGATGGTGTCTAGCCATTTGACTTTGGACTTCTTCCTCCTCTTGGAAATATCCTTGAGAATCTGGGAATGCATTCTCAGGGGCTGCATATAGAGGGACATGTTATCCTCCTTGTCCCTGTATATTCATCAGCATCTCTTGCATGGCCAGGTTCTTTTGGGTTAAGTTTCTTATATTGGTTGCCATTGTGGCCATTTCTCTAGTAAGCCTAGCTGCAACCCTACCCCCACCTTTAGATCATCCTCGTCTTCGTGCTGGAGGTCGTGGGTGAGCAGCTGGGGAAACTCGTGAGGGTTCCCCTTCTTCAGGTATTCCCTTGTCCTTCTAGGTATACTTTCGTTATTTGAACTCATCTTTCTCAAAACACTTCGTGCGAGATTTTCCCTTTCTTAAAGGGTTTTATGTTTCTAACAGCCCTTTTTCAAGGATACTCTTTTTTCAAGGGTTATAACTCTTTCAGCCAAACTCCCAAATGTCGCTTAGCCTTTTCTCCACGTGTTTTCGTGGTTACCCGTACGATTTCCCACAGACGGTGTCAATCTATTGACCCTAAAAAATGAACCAACAGATGCTGGGCCTACTCACGCCAAGTCAAGCATGATTCTCGCGCGTTCCTACCGGAATAATGACGATAATAAGGAGGGAATGGACGCGGGAGGTACTTTGCGACGAGAGACAAAAATGTTCGAGCTCCGACGGGTGGCACAAAAGCAACCGCGTTAACAATGATTGTCAGACAGAAATCAGACTTATCTATGTAATAACAAATAGGAATGTGTGGAAGGATAGATGTAATGTTCGTATAACTCCTTTTTTGAGTTCCCGTGTATATATCGAATATATGATTGTATTTATCCTTTCAATCAATTATCCAACCTCCTCTGTTAGATAGAATAAGACATTATTTATACTATATTAGCCGATGTGGTATCCGTTGGATCAGAATCACGTGGCCTTATCTCCCTAATAGGGACATCACATCATTGTCTATTAATACGATTAATACATTGATAAGAGGTCGCCGCCCTATACAATAGGCTGACATACTGACAATTTCATTACAAACGTTACATCAATTAATTCAGAGAGATCTCCAAATCTGTTTTCAAGGAAACAACATTGGTTTCATGAGCCTTGGGGAAATCTCTGAGGTGGTTCATGAAGTGGGGAGCTTCAGCTCCTTTCTTTGCTTTATCGCATCCCAAGTTGTAGTGCATCGCCCTTGAGGCAGTGCTTCAGTATGGGCTTTGGCCATACAATATGGACTTCAGTCTTGCAGTTCAAGGACCTCGGCTTTGTTTGATTTCCTTATATTTTGGTCTCATGAGTCTTTATTTGATTTTTCTTATTGACTTTCTGCTTACGTGGTTACCACGTAGCGCTCACTCTTCGAGCTTCTAAGATGAGAAGTAACAGAGTCCAATATCCATATACTTATCATTACTCCATCAATATCCAAATATTTGACTGTTCTTATAAAAATGAAATTTAATATATATATATATATACAATCCCTAACTTTCCAAAACATTAAAAATATAGTATATAAAATAAATAATTATATTTTATGAAAAAATTTCGCGATTTTACAAGAGAGCACTTGACATTATAATGAACAAGATTTTAGCTTCTTATTCCTTTTTTATATTGTCAAGCGCAATCGAATCCTCCCTATCAAACATTAAATGGATGTATTTCATTTGATTTCCGTATTCTTAATTTGTTGGCTGGAAACTGAAGAGCTTTACCATTATCTGCAGCGACCAGCAGATGTATTCGGTGTAAAGAACAATTTGCAGTTTGGTTTCCTTGTACTGCAATTGAATGACTGGTGCCTTCTTGAGGAATCTATCAGATTGGGCCACAGGATTGAATTCTGAAAAGTTGAAAAAATTGTTGCACGGCGTGCTGTTGAACCATCTCAATCTGGTATATAGCTTCTCTCGACTCTTTCCCCTCCAACCAACCAAATTGGCTGCCAAATAATGATACTAGCCACCATTCTTGCTTTTGTTTTCCTTCAGATTTTCAGCTGAAATTGGATGCAGACTATGTTCTGTCTTCTCCAGTCCTCAAAACCACGTTGTAGCAGTCTTTGAAGCTATTAGAGACTCTAGATTCTTCCATTTTTTCATCGTTGAGCCTCACAATATAATCAATTTCGTCTGCCTTGAGTTCATCTAGTACTACCACTTTTCCCAGTGTTTGTTAAACAATTTTGCTTGGCAGGAAATTGGGTGGGTTAGCTGTTTTGTGGAGGCTAGATGTGGCTCAAAATTCATCCAGGTTGAGTTCTCAGCTGTCATCTCAAGTTTGTATTGTATTATATCAAATTAATTGATTAGGAAGTTTTGCTCATAATTTAAGTTTCAAAAGTAGAACTTTCTTTTCTTGACATAGAGCTACCGATAATTCTGTTTTTGAGAGCTTGTAGATTGAGATGAGACGTACAATTAATGAAAATATGCATACTTGGGAATGATTGTATTCTACCTGGTGTAGAACGAGTTGGATTGAGCTCGACTGCATTTTTCTGCACTGTCTGAAAAACTGTGAAACTCGGCCTGGATTTGTAAGTTCAATTCTCAGTGCAGCTGTCTAATATTAGATGCTTTTCGAGTCAATAACTATACGATTTTTCTGTTGAGATTTTGCAGTTGGATTAGCTCAGGCTTCTTGTATCTTTGATAAAATTGCAGTGGAGTTCCCCGATCTTTTTTATGTCTTATATCCTTGTTTTTAAGATTTAAATGTAATTTTTAATGGGTAATTAGCACGTAACGTCCTCAACTTTCATTGTTATTGTAGAAAACGTCTATACCTTTCTTTTTTGGCATTTTCACCCTTATTTCTACCTTTCATTGCGCAAAAAGTCATTTTCATCCATTTTTCTAATTAAAAACTGTGAAATGACGTAAATACTATTTCCTTTAAATAAAACAAAAGAAAAAACTAATTGGAATCATAGTTTTAATTTTCTTGAAAAGCGCAAATGAGTCTCAAATAAATTATTAAGTGGGTAATTAGTACATAATGTCCATATCTTTCACCATTATTACAAAAAAAATGTCCCTACATTTTATTTTATTTTATTTTTTGTCATTTTCACCCTTAATTACAAATTTGATTGTGCAAACCATCATTTCCATTCATTTTCTCAATAAAAAACTGTAAAATAATGAATATACATACTTAAATAAAAAAAATTTAATTTCTAATTCATTAATAATTTATTTGGGACTTGTTTGCACTTTTTAATTTTTTTAATTTTTAAATAAATATAATTGGGATTCGTTTGCACTTTTTTTAAAAAAGTGGACTATGGTTGCAATTAATTTTTTAGCTTTTTTATTTAAATATGAGGGTATATTTGTCATCCACTGTTTTATATTGAGAAATTGGATGAAAATTGATAGAAATGATGGTTTATGCTATCAAATTATACTTAAGGGAGAAAATGCCAAAAAAATAAAATGTATGAACGTTTTTCGTAATAATAGTGAAATGTAGGGACATTATGTGTTAATTACCATTTTAATAATTTATCTGGGACTCATTTGCATTTTTCAAAAAAGTTGGGGCAGTTTGCAATTCGTTTTTTCTTTTCCTTTTGTTTTATATAAAAGGAAGGGTATTTTCGTCATTTCACAATTGTTAATTGAAAAAATAGATAAATATGACCTTTTACGCAATGAAATGTGAAAATAAAGATGAAAATGCCAAAAAATGAAAAGTAATAACGTTCTCCACAAGAACAGTGAAATGTTGAGACGTTATGTGCTAATTAACCATAATTGAAAAGTTGATTAGAAGTTGTGAATTTCATGAAATGAGTGATTAAAAATGAATTTTATAAAACGGATCCAAACATGGACTAATTATGAGTTAAGCACCACCAAATCAGTTGTTACGTTTTTAAATTAGAGATGGTTGATTTCAATTACTTTTTGTCTTTTGACGTGGAGCAAGTTGTAATTTCAATTATGTTTAAGGTGTTAGCTTCTAAGTTGGGAAAAAAATTCAAAGCACAAACAAAATCGACCTATAAAAATTGTAAGAAATTCTTCAAGCAAATCTAGACTTCTTAAACACACGTTCAATGGTTATATCTACTCAATTTAATGAGCAATAGATAAAAGTAACTTGAATTGTGAAAAAAGTTAAATAACCAACAACCGTGCTCATGATTAATTATAATTACCCAGTAATGAAAAATGAAAAGCACAATTAACCGTTGAGGTTGAGGAAAAAAAAATAAAGGTGCAGAGTCAAGGCAAGTAGGCCAACTCTTTTACGCAACTTATGTTTTTGATTTTATACGCAAGAAGAAACAAATAAATTCAACAGAATTACTCCCTACATTTTCTCCTTTTCCTCATAGCTTTCTAAATTCTAACGGTTGGATTACTTCATCCCACAAGGAAGAAGAAACCCAACAAAAACCCACCTAAAAAATTGGGAAATAGAGCAGTTCTATCTTCTCTCGAGTAAGTATTCAGAGAAATTTATATGGGGTTTTGTTTTTTCTGAAGATTTAGAGATATAGAGGTTTAATTTTTTTTGTGGAATTTAATCATTTATTCGACGTATGATATTGAGTTCAATTTTTTATTGTTTTTTTGAAGTTTAAAGATTTATTCTCCTCCGAAAGCATATGAAGTGATCTTTTATTTTTTCCTTTTTTTTTTTTTAAAGTGTCCAGCTTTGCTCTTCTTCTGATTTTCGTAGTTCAGTTTTCTTTTTCTTTTTTGGTTTGATTATATTCATGTGTAGCGTGTCTATTTGTGTATACAGATATGTAAGTATATACTTTTCTGCTTTGAGGAGATGATAAAGAAAGAAAAACGGTAATTTCCAAATATTTGTGGGCAAAAAGAAACTTCAAATTTACAGATTTTTAAATTTCTTTGGGTATCCTGGAGTTTGAAGAAATTTGGTAAGTGATTCCATTACTTTTTGCCCCCCTCTTGGAATGCCCCGTTGTTCTACATTTCTTTATTAATTTTAGGTGTTCTAGTGTTTCACCTGGTGAAAGAACGAGATCAATTACTGTTGAATTTACATTTATGTATATGGTAATCACTATTAAAATGCCCAGAAATAAAAAAGGAGAAGGCTTCCATTTAGTTTCAACTTTGGATCACGATTGTTGATTGTAAATTAGTAAAGATTATGTATACTCTGATATGTGTCTAGGGTGTTCTGATTTATAATTCAGATATCCTAAAATATTTGCTGATTTCATTAGGGCTTTTATGATGCAGTTTCTTTGCTTATCAGTTAAGCTATTTATTTTATCTAGTTAATACCCTTTTTTGGATATTCTACTCTGAGTTTTCTCAATATTATTTGTCAGTTCTGTGACTAAAAAGTCATCAGGGTTTGCACCATCTGCATTTAGACTACAATTACCATGTGGAGAACCAAGAAATCCATTGTCCTTACCTCGTATTTAATTGATGAAATTGATTCCTCGCGTGTAGCTTCAGACAATACAGTGTTTAGATCTTGTCCATATGGCTCTAGTTGATACATGCGGCTGGCAGAAAGAGCTTATGAGAGTATTTTCAACATTTTCAGTTCAGATACGTCCAGTTGGTTGTGTTTAATAAGACATCCATGGTGCAAGTCCGTTACATAGTAGCTGTAGAATGTTATTGGTTTCACATTTTTTACACTCACCAATACTCCAGTATGTACACGTTCAATGTATGGTTATAAAGTAATAGATGACTTAATAAAGAAAATGACGTACCTGAATTAAATATTCTTAGATCTTACTAAAAATTGTATAAACCTGTTTGAAATTAAATTAATGTTTTTTCATTAAACATGATTAGATTGCGTCATGCGCGCGCGTGTGTGTATGTGTGGTGGGAGAGAGAGAAATTTGGTAAGTGATTCTATTACTTCCCTTTCCCCCCCCCCCCCCCCCCCCCCCCCCCCG
>CAIGRP010079335.1:0-14643 GCA_903798385.1 Fraxinus cuspidata
TACAATCTTGGTGTTTCCAACAAAAATTTTAAGAAGGAAGGTTGAGTGTAGTATTACATTTTGGCTGTCACATTACTTGTGAAATGTTTGTTTAATTTTGTATCTTAAGCCATGTGATTTAAGTACTTTAGTTGGTAGTTTAAAGCTTTTATAAGTTATTTAAAGTATGGTCTTTGTATTATTTTTCAATTTTGATAGATTGGAGTAGGTAGAAGTTGTTGAAAATCATGTGTTTTGTAAGTTATATATTCAGCAAGTAATGAAATGAAACATAGCTTCTTTCTCT
Organism: Fraxinus cuspidata; assembly: GCA_903798385.1. Classification (NCBI taxonomy): domain Eukaryota; kingdom Viridiplantae; phylum Streptophyta; class Magnoliopsida; order Lamiales; family Oleaceae; genus Fraxinus; species Fraxinus cuspidata. The sequence continues at coordinate 287 of CAIGRP010079335.1, forward strand.
ATTTCCTTCTCCTTTGAAAAACATAGTATTTCGTCTTTCTGTCCAATCCGGTGAGTTGAGTGTAAATACGGTAAGGAGTTACAAATACGGTAACTTGTAAAAACCGTAAGTTGCAGCAAATCTGGTAAGTTCTTGCGAATCCGGTAAATTCCATACAAATACAGTAACTTGTAAAAACTGTAAGTTACTAAGAATCCGGTAAGCTCTCTCAAAGCCGGTAGATTCAACTCTTTGAATCAAAACTCTTTCAAGGCCACCTTCCTCAAGCTTTTCTGTCATTATTAATGCAGAACCTTGATTGAGATACTTGAAAATTTTAGCAGCTGGAGAACGTAATAATGCCCTTATTTTCCCATGATGCTGGATGAAGACGAGAGAGGAGGCAATTAACATAGTGACGGCTATCAAATTCTTGCTGCTCACCATGGGATCTTCGTCCTTGAACTTCATTCCATTTACAATGTTAGAAAGACAACTTCCCGACATGGTTTCTGAATATAATTTTTCTGCCTCATACTTTGTCAATTGTTATACTTCGATTGTAATGCTTGTTTGCTCCAACATTACTTCTAAATATATAGCAGGAAGATTGAGTTCTAACCCCTACATGGATTCAATTTGACCAGTAAATTTTGAAGAATTAATATGGAATAAGTTCAAAAAAATGATCCTCTAATTGATCTTACTTGCATTCAGCAGTTGGACTGAATTAATGTGCGTGAAAGACACGTTTTTTTTTTTTTTGAGCAAATTGGAGGTTTTGGCCTTTTCTGGTTCATATATTTTGAAAATTTAAAAACAGTTGACAGTGAACCTTTGACCTTTGACCCAAACAAAACAAAGAATACTACCTTAAATTATTCCCAAAAAAAAAAAACTTGGAAGACAGAGAATTGAAACTGCATTCAAACTGCTTGAATTCTAAGATTTTCACCCCTTCTCCAATTCCTTAATCTTCAAACAATTTGAATTCTGTTTCAGTTATCTCCCTTTACATGATCATAGAATACAGCATATCAAGACACCATTACAAGACTGTAATTTCCCATGTTTATGTGCAAAGACAGAGTTTCTTAGCAGAAGCCATGAAATCCACGGCTTGCGTAGATTTGAGTATGCTAATTATTTCCTTGACTGTGTCTAGTCTCAACATAGCAGAAACAATGTCCTGATCAATCTTCTTTAATGCATCTGTTACAATCGTACTGCACTCGTGGACCTGATTTTTCCACTATCAGGGCCAACGGCATGTTAACCATGTCCTGCTGCTGTGTAGCTACCTGATTTGACAGTTTTCTTCCACTCAAATGGTCCTTCTTCGTAGATTGTCAAGTGAAGAAAGTTGAGAAGCCGAGAGATGAGGGAAGTCACTGGTCTTGGCATCTCCTGGAAAATGTAACGGAGTAATTACATGTTAATTAAAAGTATCGAGTGTTGGAATTTACTTAAACATGCATAGTGAAATTTATAACTTTTTTAATTCAATCAAGGATCGTATTCGTATTTAGATAGAAATCGTGATTAGAATTATACCTTTAGCGAATTCAACAAACTCCTTTGAGTAATCACGATCTTTGTTCCGATCTTTCCATTCCTTTATGAATAACATCTTTCCACACCTTTGTAAATATCTTTTCAGACTATAGCTATCCAATTGTCCAATTTTCAATTAAGAGAACAAGAATGAGATATTAGGTTTCTCTTTCTTGTTCTAACAAGATTAAAATATAGTAATTTAAATTATGATATATTGTTATTGCAATTTCAATTGCTATTGGAACAACTATGAAAAAACTAAAATCTTAATTATTTGTTTATAGATATTTACGTGGGCTTGTCCCACCCACCAAACATAAGTCAGTTCATTAGTTAATAAATCCAATTAATTAAAATTGTGAAAAATAATTTTGTTATTTAATTTGAACTTAATAACTAATCCAATTAAATAATTCATCAAATATAACACATGGGTCAATTAATTAATTCTAATATCATTCTTCTCGTTCTCCCTTTTATATGTGATCCGTTAGGTTTTCGAACGATGTTGGACGATGTGAATCTAATGAAAATAAGATATATTAAAAATCCCTTTTTAATTTATCATTAATTCATATAGACTAATTAATTCACATTCATCGTCCCCAATTGACATCTAGTATGTGTTAGGGCAATACATATGATGAAAAATTCACTTGATGCGACAAAACTAAATTTGTTTGTTTACCGTGAAAGTATAATCCCTTCCCTTTGTTAATATGATGCGATCAATTGCTAGATATGAAAATGTATCACTCTCGATTATTTAATCTCACTCTTAAATAAATAATCATTGAGATCCTTTTTGTTGCACCACATTCATTTATAGTCAAAATTAAGGAATTATTTAGTCTAAGTCATGTTATTCAACCGTTAAAGTAAAAGTCAAATAAGGACTAAGTTGAATAAATGATTTTTCATGGGGTCTAATTGGTAATTGCTAATACTTGAAGGGCTATAAATAATATATAAAGAAATCTTGGGATTTATTTATACTATTGAAAATTTAACGACTAAATGTTATGTTATATGAAGGAGGGTGACGTGACTGGCAATTATTTAATAGTTATCTTTCAAACCTTAAACATATCAATCCATTCTATCCTTATCATTTTGAGGGAACAAAAACAGAGATCAAGAACAGAAGAATCGAGAAACAGGAAGGAAGAAGAAAAGAAAGGAAAAGAGAAGGGAAGAAAGGAAAAAAAAAAGTGTAATTGAGGAAGATGAAATATGGATTCAAGTTCATCATTTCTTCTATTCCAAGAGGTAAGAAAACAATTTGTTGTTCAATGTTAAATTTTGGGTTGTAAATAGTGGCTTAATTTTAAAGATTTGAAAAAGAGAATAGATATTGGATTTGAATATATGTTGAAGAAATATGAAATGGGTTTATGAATTAGAACTTCAATCTTTAAATCTATTGTGTTTATATTGTATAAAACACTTGATTTAATGACGTATTAGAGTGGAATAAGGATTTTAGGTTTGAATTTGGTATTTTTAACTTGTTTTCTTCAATTTTCGTACAAAATTATCACCCCAGTGCTACTTCTGAAAGTCTGTATAGAAAGTGTTGTTTCTGTAAATGGTTTTAGTGATTGTTTTGAATATACAGAAACTGGTGCCACAATTCAATACTCTGGGATTTTAGTGTTGTCAACCCTTTGATTTTTAGATTTTAAAAGTTTGAATGAAGTTATATGATAATTATTGAAGTTTAGGTATTGGATTAATATATGTGTAAGGGTTGTATATGTATAAGGTAGTGATTTTATGAAAGTATAGTGATTTAATGGATTTGATAATGTGGTGATTTGTTGGTAAATAATTAAAGAGATGAAAATATAGTGAAATAGAGACGAAAGAATAAACATAGAAGTTGAGGAATTACGTTCTGGATTTGCATTAGTTTACTTATCATATTTTAATTTGAGTTGTTATATCGTTATTTCAGGTATTGACGTGAAAGTTTGGAAATACTCGCCAATTTAACCAAATTGCTATCCATGGATCAGTGAGGGAAAACTTAAATATTTTTCAAGTACTGATAAACTAATTATATTATACATTTTATACAATTATGTGAATTATTTATCCAATTACATGATTAATGCGGAAATATTCTTTCATTATGATATATGTAGAATTTTAAAAATTGTATATGAATTATTTGTGAATTGGAATGTAAGACATATGTGATATAATTATATACTTATTCTAGTTCACTGAGGGGCCTGGTCGTATTCTATACTACACTGAGGGGTCTTAACTGTTGATGAAGGGGTCTTGATGATGTATATATAGTTCACTGAAGGGCTTTGGTCGTGTTTTCAGACCCACTTATGTTCACTGAGGAGGCTTAAGGCCCGTGTCGAGGGTGCTTAGTCCAAGAGGCAGTCTACGCGTGTATACTAGATTACAGATTTCAATCATAGGGTACATTTTTTTGTAGATTTTCCAATATATTTGATGTGAGGATATATAGTATAGATTTTAGTTGATGATTATAGCATGATTACGAGAATGATTCCTATCTTGATCGTTAATATCTAATGTTATATTGCGAACTGTTAAGTAATACGACTCGATTTTCGATAAATATATATAAACGACAAAGTATAACTATTTTCAAATTTTCGACTCATCATCTCATATATTTTCCTATGATTTTTCTTGCAGGTAGTAATTGGTTCTTTATAGTTGGAGGAGCATGATGATTTCAAAGTGAGCCTCACAACATATAGAGTGACATGATACATTTGATAAAGCACGCACTAATTATTTTGGGCCCATTGTATTATATTTTTCATAAGCATTTGATTTTGGCATATTTAGTAGTAATTCATAGTCAGCCTTTGTGGTGTATTTGGCATTTAATTAGCATCAATAATCGGCGCATGTCACGTTTTGGGTCCACTAAGTTGATCCAAGGCGGGTCGTGTCGCTTTTTGACTTTGGCATTTACCTTGACCAAGGATTTCGATATCAACTTAACCAAATCAAATCTAGATCGTGGTCTCTTGCTATCTAAGATCAATGAATCCTCTATTATTAATTTACAATCTTCATATGATTCTTGATATAGCCGAACGATGTCGTACTAACAACTCTTGATATAGTAGTATCCAACATTATTAAAAATTGACTATCTCAATTGTTAGGTCCAAATTATATTGGAGTGTTCCATGTCCAAAATCATAATTTATTGAGTTGTAAATAAGGTCAAATAGTCGGGGGTTGGAAGTATGTGTTGAAGAAGTCAAAGGTGGAACAATGGGAAAAATAACCACAAAATCACTCTCTACCCTCTGAGGGGCACTCTAGTATTTTTTTCAGAACCTTCACTGTTCACTATTTACATCTGGAGCGCTCGAGCAGTGGTTGACTGCTCGATGGTTACAAAGCCCAGAGCTCTATCAGTGGTATTATTCGACAAAAACCTAGATCGCAACTTCATCATATTTTACCATCCGAAATGATCTCAAACACTTCATATTATATATATTTGGGCCATAGTTCGTCCTAAACGTATCTTGCATGTGGGTTGTGGAATTATTCAATAAGGAGAGCATCATTTAAAGATCAAGAATATATTCTGTAAATCTCATCTCAACTATAAGATCAAAACATAAAAGATCCAGAGATCAAACAATAAAACCAAATTCTTTACCAATAATCATTTAGTGTTCTGAAGTTAGAGAAAAACAACTGGAATTCAAGTTGGAAAAGAATAAGGTGATCCATGTGGAGGGAAAAGAAGTCTCGAGTAGTTGGAAAGTGCTAGAGGCACAATTGAAGAGGTTCTTTGGTGATTTACAGGTTGGGTGGTCAAAGTCTACTAAGCTTTAGTTGTATCTGGACCAACTACAAGTTATCCTTTTTCGTAGATCATTTTTGCAAGGTTAGCCTATGAGTTTTTTTTATCCCTACAAAGAGATCTTCAAGTGGTTTTCCTTCATTACCGTATTTGGTATTGATTTGCTTTTGTGTTTTCATATCTATATGCTTGATTGACAATTAGGGCTTAAATTGACATTAATAGTCATTTTGAAAAAATAATTAGTAACTTGTTGCTTATTATTTGTTATTAAATTTTAATTTTGTATTATACATCTATTCACCCCTCTTTAGGTATTAGTTAGGTCTAAATATCGGTTATGTTAATTTTCAATTGGTATCATAGCAAAATTTGATCCTTAACCTAATTTTGTCTAGATGAATCAATCACATTTCATATTTCCATACTTTGGTGGAAGCAATTATGCTTACTAGAAGGTTAGTATGAGAGCATTTTTAAAGTCTACGGATGAGCGGATTTGGCTTAGTGTAGAAAAAGGTTGGACCGTCCCATCTACACCTATTGCTGGTGTAGTTGCACCTACATATATCTCTACTTGGACTAAATATTTAGTTGAGTATAATTAGAATAATAAAGGTGTTCATGCTAACTTTATGGCTAACTTTATAGCTATTTCCCTGAAGAATTTAAATGGGTATCCATGTATGAGACTACTAAGAAAGCTAATGACGTATTAGAAATCACACATGAGTGAACTAGGATCGTAAGAAACTCTAAGCTTCAAATGTTGATCACTAGGTTTGAAGAAATTAGGATGAACGATGATGAATCCTTCGATGAGTTCTATGCGAAACTAAATGATATAGTGAACTGTAGTTTCAACTTAGGTAGGCGAATTTTTAAAGCAAATATTATGAGAAAAGGTATGAGTTCACTACCTGAAAGATTTAGATCTAAGGTCATAGCTATTGAGGAAAACAAAGACCTAGATGCTATTAAGATAGAAGAAATTGTAGGGTCTCTCTAAACATATGAACTTAACCTACCTCACAGTCTAAGAAAAATAGATCTGTAGTACTAAACATTGTTAAGGAATATACTAGTGATCAGACTGATAATGAGTCCCTAAAGAATGAAAAGTTTGCTTACTTTGTTAAGAAATTCTTTAGGAATAATAAGATACTTTCTAAAAGGTATAAGGGTGACTCTAGTAAATATAGAAAAGCTAAAAGATAGAAGAGTCCTACTGGAGATGTCATGAAGAGGTCTCAATTTGTAAGATATCATGAGTGTTAGGGTTTTGGACATGCTAGTGTCGAGTGCTCAAGCTATAAGAAAACATAGGTAAGGCTATGAACGTCACTTTCACTTATATGAATCTAGCTCGAATGATGAAAATGATAACTCTAATTCGGATAAGGGTATGAATTATGTCACGTTTGCCACAGTTGTTAATAATGAACCTATAAAGGAAAATGAGAGACTTGAGAACATAGAGAAATCTGACTCTTCACAGTAAGAATCAAAAGATGAACGGGATATTTATGAGGCATTTGACCAACTGTTTGAGGAAAGCATTCAGTTGAAGAAGGTTAATAGCTTTGCCTTTAAAAAATTACATGGAGTGGAGTCCGAAAATGAGAGCTTAGAAGTCAATCTTGAGGAGTCAACTAGAAAATTGAACTAGTTGAGAGTTGAGAAAGAATCCTTAGAAATTAAGTTAAGATTCTTATGAGTGATCTTGAGAAATCTATTGCTCAACTTCAATATTTTTCTAGTGGATCTAAGAAGCTTGACAACATGTTAGGTTTCAATAAATAAGGAATAGAAGAGGTTTAGGCTATAACGAAACAAATTCTCATACCATTTCCTTTTCTAAAAACAAGTTCGTACTTGCCTCTATCAAGTTTAAGAGTGGAAGAGACCTAAGACATTAATCATTTGTGCAACATAGGTGTCCTCAACCTAAGGTTCAAATCTTGAGATCTATCCTCAACCTAAGGTTCAAATCTTGAGATCTAGAATTACTTCTAGATTCATTCCTACTTGTCACGATTGTAATTAGGTCACTTAAGGCCTAGGTGTAGTAATATTAGGAATAACAAACAAGATCTCACTACTCATGTTATATTTTTTTTACTAACAAGTGAGTCATTTGACTAATATGATGAGTTATTTAACTAAGATGATACTTATTCTAAGAAGATTTGAGTAAAAAAGAGTGAGCTCTCTAATCAAAGTGGTTTTATAAATCACGGTGTCGCTCGTGTTGCTCTTCAAGGTAAGAGCATCCGTGTACCTCATTGAATAGGTCTAGAGTTGCATGCATTTGCATTGTTCATGATATTTACCTTTCACGCACGCACTCCAACATTATCCTTATCTAATTTATTTTACATTATTCGTTTTATAAAATAAAAAAAATATTGAGAAAAAGAGAAAAAAAAAGATTTTTGAAGCTATAATGCTTTAGAGTGATTAAACATGTTATTTTTTTGATCAAGTACAAATAAAATTAATGAACAACGAATAAAGTTTCCATTAATTTCATTTAGAACTTGCTTGGAGTAATTGGTCTAAGTTACTTCATGTATCACCTGCATTGCACACATTAAGCTCTTGTAAGTGAGTCTGGACCTTGTATATAAGATTTAGGATGGTGATCATCAGTGTGATGAGGTGACCTTGAACATGGAATTTTCTTTTTGGAAAATAATTTAACAAGTGCAATTTAATTGAATAAACGATGCGGAGTCGGCTAATGTGGGACCCCTTCATCACACGTATGCTGCATAATTTATATATGTAACAATAGTCCCCTAAGTTTGAGTTGTACATTTATGTGCATGCAAGACTTAAAATATAAACTATCAATGAGGTGAGGACTTATAAATTGCCTCAGAAATATGAGCAGCTTTAATAAGTAAGGATTACAAACCACCTCGAAAATATAAATCGCTCCAATAAGTGAAGAATGAACTGCCTCCGAAAATACATATGCGAGCCTAAATAAGCGTGGACTTACGAATTGCCTTGAAAGACGTCGCATATAATTTGTCAAAATTTTGGTAGCATCTTCTTTGTAATATGGACCAAACCAACTTGCAATATAACATAATATCTCCACTGTACATATACAAAGTAAATTGAGATCCATTTGACCCTCAGAATATATAAAAATAATGATCAGATCAGACTTTCTAGTGTGAAGCAAGAAACATGATATCAATAATAAAGTGATAATGTAGATAATGTGGCATGCGTATTGATAGTAGTGAAAATAGTGTTATGATATGGTAGCAATGATGTGACATGCATATTTGGTAGCAATAGGATAATGCACATACTAGCAGTAATAATTTAATGATACTAAGATACTAGTATCACAATAGTCCCCCAAGTCCAAGTATAGATATTCACATAATGCGTGAACTTTTGAATAGAGACGAGTCTTTGAATATAAGTAGCTATGATAAAACTGATGTAGAGGTACGACTCTGAATCGAAGCAGTCGTTATAAAACTGATGAAGATGCAAGAGACTGAAATAAGAAATTGTGATAAAATTGATGTGGAGATGAGGCTCTAAATATAAGCAACTGTGATGAAGCTGATGCAGAGACCAAAGTTTGAACTGAATATAAATAGCTTGCTGATACTGATGTAAAGGTAGACTCTGAACTGAATATAAACAACTGTACAAATATTGATGCAAAAGCAGACTCTGAGTTTGGGGGATAAACATTTTTATTGATGATCCGACTAGAAGAATTTGATGTTTTGCCTTATTGATAATATGTTAATTGTTTTTTATAGTATCGATATCAAGTTTTTGTATGCTAGTCAAGCTATTGATATATCTATCTCAATTTGTCATGTTTTAGTTTTAAAGTTATTAATGCACGTAGTGTTACGTGTTTTGGTGTTACACGTGTTTTACTTGTATTGTCTATATAACTTAGTTATATGTTTTATCGTAAGATCTCTCTTGCTTTTACAAATGGTATTGTTGATTTCATGTGTTTCAAGAAACAAGTTTGACAAGTTGTGAGATGAAATTTGGGTATTGAGTATTTGGGTTGATAGTGTTAAGTTGTGTTTTATGTAATGTTGAAAAATGATTTTGTCCCATAATGCCAAAAAGGAGTGTAATGTTAGGTCCAAACTGTACTGGTGATTTCCGTGTTAAAAACCATAGTTTATTGAGTTGTAAGGTCAAAGAGGAGTTTGTGTTGAAGAAGTCAAAGATAGAACAAGGTGAAAAAATAGCCATAAAACTGTTGGCTTCTCGCCAGAGGAACACTTGAGCATTTTTTTACTTCACCACTCATTGTCCACGTCTAGAGTGCTCAAATGGTGGTTGAACACTCGATAGCTACGAAGCCTAGCTCTCGAGCGGTGGTATAATTTGGCAAAATTTATATCGCAAATTCAACAGATTTGACAATCCCGAACACCATCAAACACTTCGTATTATATATACCCAAGCAACCATATCTTGTATGTGGGTTGAGTAGTATTCAGTCGAGAGAACATCCTTTGAAAATAATATTCTATAAATTTCTTGCCTCAACCATAACATTAAAAGACAAAAGATCCAACTATCAAAGACCAAAAATAAAATCATTTATCAATAATATTTCAGAGTTCTGAAGTTGGGGAGAGGAAGCTAAAAGCTCTAGATGGAGAAGAATAAGTTTCGTTCTTAGTGATTTACGTGGAGGGAAAAGAAGTCTAGAGTTGATGAAAAGTGTCAGAGGCATATTCAAAAGGGTTTTCAATGGTTTATAGGTTGGGTGATCATAGTCTATTAAGGTTTAGTTATGTCTCGACCCATTGTAAATTATCTTTTGTATCAGGCCATTTTGGCATGGTTTATTCGGAGATTTTTTTTATCCCTGTGAAGAGTTATTCAAAGGATTTTCCTTCGTTGTCATATTTAGTGTTGAATTGGGGTTTAAAATTGACATTGATAATCATCTAAAAACAATAATTAGTGACTTATTGCTTATTATTGGTCGTTAAATTTAGTTCTGCAATATACACCTATTCACCCTTTTCTAGGTGTTAGTTGGGTCTTAATACCAGTTATATTAATTGTCACCAATATATGGTACTATGATGACCTTAAATCGAAGGATTGATTCAAGTACCGAACATTAAAGATTAACTACTAACGCTCAAATACTTATTCATGTGGAATTTGTATTGCGGGTCCTCAACATTTTGTTCTATCAACAAAACATCGACTTGTTCATTTAAATGTCACTACATTTTAACTCGTGAAATTAGCTACTCACTTTATAAATGTGGAATGTCACACGTGTTATTCTATCCGTAATAACGATATTTATATCTTGTTATTATTTACGACCATTGACAATATAAGATTTAGTCATATATATTTTGTATTTCATAACAACAACTTCATGTGATTAACAAGAAACCAAGATTTAAATCTGCAAACTCTATTAATTTAGTTTATCAAAATAATAATTAAACTAAATAATAAATGTGTTATAAAATGCATCAATCATACTAAAAGTTAGTTTAATGACCTTTTCCTACATAATGATAGCAAGGATCACGAGACCCAATATTGTCCTTCCATGCTTTGACTTCCTCTTTCTAGTCTTAGCCTATTTGGATGTTTTTTCAAAGCCTCCTTTAGGCTTCTTCTTAGTTCCCTTAAAGGAATCAATGGTCAAAACTTGTCCATTACCAAGCTTGATATTGTGCTCAAAAGTCTTAAGCATGTTCAGCAACTCAGGGAGTGCACTCGAGCTTATTCGTGTCAAAATTCACAATAATTTGTAAATAGCTCTTTAGCAAAGATTTCATAACCAAATTAATACTTTGTTCATGGTCCATGACTTAATCCAACTAAGACTACTTCTCAATGTAGCCAATTATTTTTAATACACGAGCACTGATTGGAGTATTCAAATTTATAACATTCTCACATAAATTTGATCCTAATGATCCAGGATCTCATTTGTAGTATTAAGACTTTGAGTGTACTCAAAAACCTTAATAAAATGTCTAAGTAGATATTATTGTAAATTTTTATCTCAATACCACTTCTAAATCATTAAGCTGGCAATTCTTTGTATTCACGTATCTCATGGTTAGTTTTATCATGCCACTAAAATTTATCTCCTTGAAGTTATTCAATAAAAAATAAATTTTAGTTAAGTCAAACTCATCATTCAGCAATATCAAATATTTTATAGTGTCAAACATATCCCTAATGGATCAGCATTGAGTGTACTCAACAAGCTGAGATCGATTTAAGACTCTCGATTTTCACTATAATGATTGAAGGCGAATAAAGTCAAACTCATCATTCAGAAATAATTAATATTTATCCCCAATAGAGAAACCTCGAGTCTACTCAACATGCTGAAATCAATGAAGGATTCTCATTGTTCATTGTAATGATTAAATGCGAATTATAAATCTAAGTTAATTTTTTTTTTAATGAGGGGTTTAACATGTGAAAATCTCATTATAATTATCATATATATCTTATCACAAAAGTTAACATGCAAATAAGCATACGTATGATAGTCATGAAGATTATGAATTTATACTATTTAGCCTTTAGCCCGAGTCAAAATAAAGACTAGTTGGTCAATTTTCAGAAGACATAGCATTCAATCATACAATGCTCCATCNTCATACAATGCTCCATCTCTATAGTTTCCACCCTTTCTTGCATCTCCATTTAATCCAATTGAACACATGTATTCTATATTAGTTGGAATGGAGGCCTAAAAGGTTTGGACACTCAAACTCATAATAATAATGAACTCGTCAGTCCAAAATTAATAAAGGCCTCGTAAAACAACAAGAATTAAAATCAGCCATCCAATATATCCACATGGTTGAATCCATAATCATTTACTAAATATACATTCATAACATATTTATATAATATCTAATATTATATACAAATATATTTAAAATTTCTAATAATTAAGATCGTCTCAACTAATTAAAACAAATGTATTGGAACAATGAAATAATTAATTAATCAAAATATCAATTAATTTAATTAAAGTGATTATTTAATTAAATACTATATTGGAATCCAATTTTAATTGCAAAAATTTAGGGTAAATTATTTTGACATTTTAATTTAGGATAAAACTCCTAAATAAAATAAAATTAGATTTAGTTTCAAATTTCTAAATTTTAGTTAAAATCTAATCCTAAGGATAATTTAAAAAGTCATGATTTAAATAAATTTTTAATTGGATCAAAATTAAATTATGGCAAAAATTGAAAATTTAGGTCACACTATTTCGAAAATCTAACTTTAAATTATTTTTCAAAATTGCATCCAAAACCCTTTTGAAAAATTGCTTTCTTACCTAATTTTAAAATTATAAACAGAACCTTTCAATTTCTCAAGTTGGAAAAAAGGTACATCATTTAAAATTATAACTTAACAATTGAATCAAAATTGCAAGCAGGGGTTCATAGTTTCAAAAATTGCATATGAAGCCCCTGCCTTAAATCGATTGAAAACCCTAAACTTAAAATCAAGGGCAGCACTTGTCAGCGTCACCCCTCAACAACTGGCAACCCTAAATTCATAAATAAAGAGTGCCACACATACTAATTTATTCGTATTAACGATATACGTATCTCATTATTACTTATGATTACATAATTTATATTCAGTCATATGTAAATTGTATATCAAAATCACAACTTCTTATGATTAACATTACAAAGACTTAAACATACAGACTCTTTGAATTTAATTTATCAAATTAATAATTCAATTAAATAATAGACTTATTATAAATAAAATGTATCAATTATATTAAAAGTTTTTACATCTAAAATCGATTGAATTTATGACACAACACTAACATTAAGGGCACCTTTTATATGGAGTATAACTACTATAATAAGAGCATGTTTTCTATCTAGTTGAGCATATAAAACATACTAAAGACGACACACATAAATTAAACATGTTGAAGAAGGGACTCTAATCTCCAAAGATCCGGGCTTAGTATTGTTGAATTGATCACCACAATTGTCAACCAAATCACAAACCAAGTCACCCCTAACCCGGTTGCTCTCAAGTTGCCCACAAAGTGTGAACGTTTATTGTAGCCTCAAAAGTCAGCCACAAAGGCTAAGGAAGGAGAAGAAAAACAAAGCACAGAAAGCACGAAGCCATGGAATGCCGTTTTCTCGCAAACACACGAGCTAATGAAAACCAATTTTCACACACAAAACACAACAGTAAGGGGAGGCATATATAAAAGGGCTTAAGTGGGCTTTAAGTTAATAAGTAATAGGGACCAATAGGTAGTATAAATGGGTTATCAACCAAAAAGCCATCCAAGAGTTTTGGGTTGGGCCATGAGCAGCACTAATTAAATTAGGCTACTTCAAATAGTCCAAATAGGTTATAGGATTTGTTTAGACAATTGTGATGTTGATATACAACTTCAGTCATCTGGTCAATGCCGATTGAATAAACAATAAATTACATCATCGCCGGAAGGTCATTTGACAATAAATTGCCTAACAAATATCTATCTTGGTGTCAAATGACCTGTAAAGAAAATTATTATGTATTAGTAATAATCCAGAAAGAGAGAACCAATAAAATTGGAAATTATTTAAGTCTACCGATGTTTAGAAGATCTTTGCAACTTCTCATTTCACCAACGGTAGCACCTTAATGCCCATGTTTGAGGGATTATACTGTGTGTGTATTTTCTAAAGTCTTACAACTTCTTTTGACACAGTTTTTCTAATGAAATGTAATCTGACATCAGTGTGTTTGGTGTGTTCATGAAAAATAGGATTATTGCATAGGTGTATAGAGGACTGACTATTAAAATATACTACCACGTAATCATTTAAAACATAAAGTTCATGTAGAAGGCCTCTAAGCCATAAAGCTTCTTTAATAGATTCAGTAGTAGCGATGTATTTAGATTCTGTCGTGAATAGACGACTATGCATTGTAACTGTGATTTCCAACTAAC
>CAIGRP010079336.1:0-27317 GCA_903798385.1 Fraxinus cuspidata
GTTTGTAGATTTATTTTATTTTATAATATTATATTAATATTTAAAATTTATGCCCATGTTTGGTACATATTCTGTCGCAATATATTCTTTCAAAACTCATTTTCAACTACATATTTTTCAATAATATAATATTTTTCATCACATCAATAATTTTTCATACTTTTTAATAATATATTTCCCATCATATCACTATTTAAAATACATTTTTTCCTCAATAATATCTATCAAATACACTATTATCATCCGATTTTTGTATAAAAAACTTTAAACCTAAATTTTGAAATTGAAATTTAAAAAATATGGTTGGGTATAATTTCCACATTTTTAAAATCCATTAAAATCTTAGACTGAATATGAAGAGTTAAGTCACTCGTACAATGCTTTTTTACAATATTGTTGTAGGTGGTAATAAAGTGTTGGTTGAAAATATGAATTTTTTTTAAACTGTCCAATACTAACATGTCGGTGTTATGTTGTTAATAATGTTGTCATAAACTGATATGTTGTTAATAATATCGTCACCAATATTGTACATCCAGTATGATTGAAATATGCGTACCAGCTAATAAATATCCCATCGTGAATTAAATACGTACTAGAATTTATTTTGAAATCTTGCAAAATAAAAGAGAGTTAACAAAATCATAGCTTGATGTTGAAATATGAGTAATTAGCACATAACGTCCATATCTTTCATTGTTATTGTGGAAAACGTTTATACTTTTCATTTTTTGGCATTTTAACATTTCATTGCGCAAAATGTCATTTTCACATATTTTCTCAATTAAAAATTATGAAATGACCAATATACCCCTATCTTTAAATAAAACAAAAAGAAAAAAACTAATTGTAACTACAATCCAAAATTTTTTTAAATGCACAAATAAGTTACAAATAATTTATTAAAAGAGTATTTAGTACATAATGTCCATATCTTTCACCGTTATTGCGAAAAACGACCATACCTTTCATTTTTTGGCATTTTCACCCTTAATTACACATTTGATTGTGCAAACCACCATTTCTATCCATTTTCATCTAATTTCTCAATAAAAATCTGTGAAATAACGAATATAACCTCCTATCTAAATAAAAAGTTAAATAATTAATTACAATCATAGTCCCAAATTTTTTAAAAAATGCAAACAAGTCCCCAATAAATTATTTTTAAAAAAATTAATTTTAAAAAAAAGTGTAAAAGAGTCCCAATTAAATTTATTTAAAAATTAAAAAAATAATAAAAAAATGCAAATGAGTCCCAAATAAATTATTAAGAATTAGAAATTAAAAAATATATTTTTTATTTAACTATGAGGGCATGTTTATTATTTCACAGTTCTTTATTGAAAAAATGGATGGAAACGATGGTTTGCACAATCAAATGTATAATTAAGGGTGAAAATGAAATATATTGACGTTTTTCGCAATAACGATGAAAGATAGAGATATTATGTACTAATTATCCATTTAATAATTTATTTGTGATTTATTTGCGTTTTTTTTAAATTGGGTCTGTGATTGCAATTATATTTTTCTTTTTCTTTTTGTTTTATTTAAATAGGGGTATATTTATCATTTCACAATTTTCAATTGAGAAAATAGGTGAAAATGACATTTTGCGCAATGAAATGTAGAAATAAGGGTGAAAGTGTAAAACAATGAAAGGTATGGACGTTTTCCAAATGACAATGAAAGTTGGGAACGTTACGTACTGATTACCTTCAAATAATTAAAGTGATTATATTAATTTGTTCAAATTACTCGACTCGCCAACTCGGATCAACAGCCACCGGCTCACCGTCTTCCATTTTTGTCTTGGTGGGCCCCTTCATCTCCACAACTCTCCACGTTCGGTTCAGCATAGTCCATACAATTAACCAATTTCTCGCAGCAATTCATCTTCAAAAATCAGTCAAATCAACAAATTTTACAGTTAATGTAAATGTAAATTTCCAAATCCAACCCATCATCTAAGATACTGTTTTCTTCTCAAAATTTCAACGCTCATTTATGGAGCCCAAGGTACGCTCAAATTCCTCTAATTTTTTAATAGCATTTATTTTTGTCGTTTTCCAATTTATTATTGAAGAAATTAATTCCGTGATTCGGGATTTGATACCACCGGTAAGTAATTCATTTTCTTCTGGAGAATTTTCGGTATATTCGAGTATCCATGAGCTGGAATGATGGTTACTTGTTCTCGATTTTGATCTGAATATTTCGCTTGAGGGGTTTACACAATTAAATTTGCTGAATTTTACGGTTAATGGTTTTGGAAAGTGAATTATAGGAGCTTGCACCCCTGGAAGATAATGAGCAATTGATACGATCTCTGCTTCTGAAAGAAAGAGATTAGTGATGTGAAATAAAGGTTCATAGAAAGGGGTATTGCGTGGTGAAAAATAGTGAGTTATCTTTCTGAAAAGGAATTGAATTTATAGGATCAATAAATTTGCCTCCTGTGGAGGTTCAACAGAAAGTATTTCCCTCCCCTTCACTGAGGAAAGGGCGTGTCTTGAAGAAATGGAGAAGGATCAAGAGGGAATTAAATAAGGGTGCTGATAATGGCGTTGACACTGGCAGGATAACCGATAACGACACTGGTTTGTCAGATTCAGCGTGGAATCCGAGTGAAGGATGCAGTTTTTTACTGAGAGGAAGCAAAATAATGAGCGGTCTGTGTCACCTGTGGAGAGGAGTTTTAATGATTCTGTGGTGCTTGATGATTCTGCGTTAGTGATTGGCTCAACCTTTATTGATTGAATGGATTCACAAAATTGCAAGGATCAATTTGCAAGTTATCCACAGTATCCAGCACACCGTAGATAAGGTACGAGCTTCCTGTTGCATGAGTTCTGCTCAATAAGAGCCAGACAAGTGAATGGAGGGGGGAAGAATTCGGACATTTCAGTGCAGCGCGGTCAGAAAGGAAATGGTCGGGTTGATACTGTTAAGATGACTAGGGGAGAGCAGGTCAAAATCGAGAAAGAAAACTCTCATTCCAGGCTGGAATCTGACTCTCGAAGCTCCAATTTGTAATAACGCAGGTAAATGATTCTGCAACAAGTGACAGGGTTCACAGTGGGAAGTCGCTGAATTATGATGGAGGAAACTGTGATGAACCTAATGCCGGAGTTGATCCTCTAGTTGAATCTATCTATACGCTCCAATCAGCACAAGAAGCACTAGGAAAAGGTCTGTTGGTCTTCTTAAACTGCACAATTTGATAATTATATAGTTTGAATTGTTATTACTTTTTTTATCCTGTACTTTGTGATCTTCTACTGGTAGATAAGAGCACATCTCTGGTAATAAGTAAAATGGTTAATGAAAAGCATTATCCCTTTCTCTTAATTTTTTTGTGCTTAAAATTATTATGTTTCTTCTTTTGTTAATCTAGCTATTCCCTGAATGTAAATTAATGTTAATACTTAATATCAACTCACACAAACATGCATACATATTCCAGAAACTTTGTTCTCACTTATTACCTTTTGTCGGTGATCTTGCTCCACAATTTGGGAGATTAAGGCTGAGTCAAATCATGTATTTAAGTAATATGCTTTTTAATTGGTCAAACTGACATAATGAAATTGTGTGCTTATATTATAAAAATAATATAGAGGTTGCAGTTATTGCATCTTTTTCTATATTCAGGGAAAGGAGAGAGTCTTTTGCTGGTTACCAATGATCAGAATATTTGTATTTCTTCCTTTTTGAGGTGTTCAAAGATGCTGTATGTATGCATTTTTGTACTTTTGTAACTCTTACATCCCGAGATAGCAAATCAAGTAAAACTAGAAGAAAAATGTTCTGAAATCGAGAGGAAATAGAAAGAAATTTAAATTTTTTTGCTGCACTGTTATGGCATTTGATCTAGAGTTGAACCTGCTGAAAAACTTTACTTTTTTGAGCATACAAGAGAACTATTTAGTCTGGAAACTACAACTGTAAAGATAGTGCCTGGCCTTCATCCAACACAATTAACAAATTTGGACGAAAATTTATATTGTTGAGTTTTTCTCTTTCCAACTTGAGTGGCAGAATTTGTTACATCGTACATGATTTGGCAACTCTTAGTTACAACGCAAACACTAGAACTATTTAGTCTGGAAACTACAACTGTAAAGATAACTCCTAGCCTTCATCTTACCCTTCAGACTGTTGCGTGTCACGTAAGGAAAAATGTACACCTGAAAGTAAAATCTGATGGCTATAATAATGTGCATTCCTTGGATTAAATATTTGCCATCACTGAATTGGTGAATGCAAGTCATTGCTTGTCGAATGTTACATTTTTCATTTTATATCAAGTATTTCTAACATGAAGAAGGGACACTGTCAGTGACATTGTTGCTGCATTGATTGCTAATGGTGGACCTCTTCATAACTTTGGAGTTTTAATAGCATAGTTGCACGCACCTTTTTACTTTCCGAAAATCATTTCCATTGTTGCTGTAGCTTTGTCTGTGTAGTTTTATTTTGGTGTTCTGGGATTTGAAATCAGAATATGCAAGACATGTATTAAGTAGTGCGTTTTACTTCATTTACCATCACTTTTAAAAAAACCAGAATATGCAAGACATGTATTAAGTAGTGCATTTTAACTTCATTTACCATCACTTTTAAAAATCTTTGCATCCTGTGGAGAACCTAGTTGCTACTTTTGTTGGCAATATATAGGTTAGTGGAGTTCCTTTACAACGTTTCAAAATTGATTGTTGTGTTCATTTTCATTCCTGATATGTCTGTCGCTAAAATGTGTTGTTATATCTCCAGAGGTACTGAAGTTTAGGGAAGTTGGAATTTTATTAGATGTTTCAGTTGATGGTGCAGTTCAGGACTTACCTTCAGAGACCATTTCTATCGATCTGAAACTCCAGGAGACTAGCCCCTCCAAGCAAATACAATCTGACAAGAATACGCAAAGTTCTTACCATTCTTTGCGCTCTGAGGTGCAAGAAGCTGCAAACAGAAAATACATGGGAACAGAACTTGACGAACTCTTTAGGCTGAAGATTGAAGCTGAAGTTGAATATTTGGCAATATCAAGAACTGCCCAAAAGTATATAGTTGCTGTGAAGGATAAAATAACTCTGGCTTCAGAGCAATCCCTGAAGCTGAACATGCTTGAGAATACAAAAAACAAGGCCTCAATGCTTGAAATAGAAGCCAAGAAGTTGGTGAATTCTTGTGAAGATATTGCAAGTGCTGATAAGACATTGAAACTGCAGATGAGGATATGCAAGTACGCTTCATATTTCTTAATACAGTTAGTAATATTGGTACTCATCCTGGGATTCTTTATTTTCCATATTTCTCCAAATAATGATGGGGTTGTTCCCACTTAGTTCTAAGAAGAGTCTCCGGGTCGTTCTTTTCTCTTTCGTTAGTTTATAATGTTCTAAATCTAGTGTTAGTATTTACTCGTTCTTTTCAGAAGTAGATGTATAGATCAAACATGAGTGTTGGCTGTTTTTATTGGTTAATTTACATGGTTGCTGATTGTGCAGTACTCGTTTGCTAAACTCAATTTTGAATTTTATAATTATTGCGTGTGACAGATCGATGGTTCCATCGGAGAATTAGAGACGTCTCTCTGCTTCTATACAATGATATATTAGTAGGCTTCGAATTATTCTACATGTATTTTCGAGATTTAAATTGGCTTTGTATGGCTTGTGTGCTAAACAAAATTGTAAAATTTCTTTGCAAGAGCCTCCTTCCTTAAATTTTTGATTGCTTGTTATGTTAAGACGTTGAGTTGATTAAATCTTTTGAAGTCTGAGCTCTTAGGTTCGATCTTGGTACTTACCTTAGCTCGAGTTTTAACCTTCAAACTTGACTTTCTGAAGCCCAATTACGAGGATTGTACATCGTTAAATCTTATGATTGACTATACTATCTTGTTTCGTTTGATCTAATTGAAATATATATGAATTTTTATTTGAATTTGACTTGGTCTTTTGCATTGACAATGACTTGATTTGCCACATCAATTGTCTTGGGAAGTGTATCAACTCTTTATGCATATCTTTATTTCCTCAATAATCTTGCTTAATTTCACCAAGATGTTGTAGCGTATATAATTTTATAACAGAAATATGGGTCCATTTGATAGGTTTTCTTGTAAATTATTTTATTTTGTTTTTTGAAAAAAATACCTTAGGCAAGCTTTCTCTTAAAAGTTCTTTTAGTCAGAGAAAATACTTTCAGAAAATTATCTAAATATGTTCAAAAAATAACTTTTGACCTTTAAAAAGTCATGTCAAATGGACCTTAAAGCAAAACGAAGACCTCTTTGCCTTTGTGCGTGTATAGAAAGTCAAAAGAACAGGGCTGCTTTAATATAGTGATGAAAATGTGTAAAAAGCAGTTGGGATTTCTCTATTCACTTACTTCCAACCTCGGTTTCTATAGTACTAAATATCAACATCGCGCACACATGTTACATATTAATATGCATCAATAAATGAGACATATCAAGACTTGCATCAAGTATACACGTATTGCAAATTATTTATTATCTACTTGTCCAGACAAAAGCTCTTGCAAGCATGTGTTTCAACATGTGTAAGTCATAAATATCGATTTGTATTAGTTCATGAATTAGAAGAAAGACAACATAGTTTCAAAGAAATGAATTTGCATATACTTTTTCATAAAGAAGCTTCAACTTTATTTAGTTTCATATATAATATTAACAAAAGAGGATGAACTGAGACCTTTTCCAACGACCCCACAAGTAGATGAATTTCTATGTGGAATATACTCCCAATTTAACTTATATGAGAAATTATAGAATGTTTCTTAAGAAATTTTTTCGCTTTTTATTAAAATATAAATATATTAATTATTTTTGAAGGGATGACAAGCGTGGTGAACAAAATGTTCCAACACAACTTAATAAGGGGATCATGTGTTAGCAGCCTCTGTACGCTCAAGTATCGTGTTTTTCACGAAGAAAAATAATTACAAAAGACAATATCGCGAACCATGGTCCCATGATTGAATCGAACTGAACCAAATTAAGTCGAAAATATCAAGAATTCAAGTTCAGTTGACTAAAGGAAATTAGAGTTACAAGAACAAGATGCATAACCTCAATTATTAACTGCAAGTTAAAGACTCTATACCGGCTTCATCTTCAGATGGAGGAACATCATTGAGATCGAAATCAAGCACTCTCCTACATATATTGCTAGCTTCACTTTCTTTAGTTTCATCTGCCAATTGGACAATGGGATTGAAAATATCTTCGTCGATCCAGACCTTGATTTTCTTGTGGATGGACCTATGGCCACCCAGTGCTTGGTGGGTTGTGAAGGACTTGTCACAAGTTCCGCAATGGTACTTATCAGGCTGCAGTGCCAACTTTGGACTAGCATCTTGTACCAGTTCCAAATCACTCAATTTCACCTTCTTCGTTCTCTTCTTGTTCTTGATTGTCACATTCCCATGACTAGTCTCTAAATACTTCTTGTTGTCATCTAAGCAATCCTTATGCTCGAATTCTACTACAGGTTTTTCAAGGATAAGCCCAGTTCTTGCTTTACCTACATCTGTCGTACTTTTTTCGAAGTTGGAGGAGCTCAATTCCTTGGCTATTTGCTTCTTCGATTTAGAAACAATAATGTCACCAATCCCAGCCTTCGAATTCAGTGAAGTACTGTTTGCAGCATCATTTTCATCGACCTTTTGCCTATTTGTTAGGCCACTTTCGTATGAATCAGCATCAGCCAGCATCATAAGATCATTAACAGCATCCCGCAATTGATAATCCTCCAAGCTCGAAATCGCTGAGATTGATGCCACCGTCACCTTGCGGCCTCTCTTGGCAGTCACTGACCAACCCTTCAATGACTTTGTCAAATCAACCGTCTGATCATCCATTTTTTGAGTTTCAGCATCGGATGAAGAAGACGACCACAAGCTGTTTCTTGCCATTGTAGGGGGCCGAATTCCCCTCCAATCCCTCTCTGGATGGCACCTCATGTGCCCAAACAATGATTTCTCTGATGGAAAATCTTTACCACAAATTTTACAAGTTTGTATCTTATTGTATCCCTCGAACTTCTTCACAAAATCAATAACTCTATCCTCATCTTCAGGTAGATACTGCTGTTTCTTGAACTTGATGGAATGATGGGCTTTGAGCTTCTTGTTGAAAACCAGATCTTTGTTGGCTTGAAAGTGAATTCTCGTGTGACCTCCTAAAGCTTTACCTGAACTAAACACTTTGTTACAAAACCGACAAACCCTTTTATTATCATACATCTGATCCTTTTCTAGAAAGCCATAATTCTGATCTTCTTTAGTTCCTTCCTCCTCATTTTTCGAAATTTTCAGCTTTGTCCACATATTCCCTTCTCCAAAAACGGGCCCGCATACCTGGGTTTTGTGATCATATTTCTTGATTGACTGTGACTGAATATCTTGATCATCCACCATTGAGAAGAATACAAGAACAACCCCACCTCGGCTGATCAGGGTATGTTTTCCACAGCAGCGTGTATATATATTATAAAAGAAAAAGGAGAAGGTGGCAGATTAACTGTGGAGTAGTTGCCGGACAGTGATGGCTGAAATTTGCACAGAGAAAAATACTAGAAATGGCTCAAAAGACAAATCTCAAGAACTGGACAAACAGAAATAACCCTAAACAAGACACAGAGAGAAAAAGACATGAAACAAATTTGTAGCAGATTTTACAGATCAAAGACTTAGAGAAGATGAACACGGTTTCCCAGCTGAAAAAAGATGAGTACTCTATGGTGGCGATTCTTCTGTGTAGGAAAGACAGCTCCTCAATGAAAAACACGCATATATTTTTGTGTATATGCATGTCATCCGCAACACGCGTGTACATTGAGAGCCCAGGTCAAGATCAGTGACGAGAACGAAGAAAAAAGAAACAAATAAAGATAAAGAAGAAAATAAATGAAAGTGTAATTTCTTAACTGCTGTGTGGGAATTGACTGTCACGTTCTTCCACCCATTCGCCTTTTTTGGAATTTTTCTCCAAAGATATGCAAGAGCCCATAAAAAAAAGTTGGGATTGTAGGTAAAAATTTAAATTAAAAAATTCCTTTTTCCTTTTTAATTTGACTTAATAAACAAGCAAAATCACATTATTTGCTAGGACTTGATTTATATACTAAATTTTTCTATCGTAAGAGTTTTAAGAGAAATTACATTAAACCAACCTTCTTTAAAAGTCCATTTAACTAGAAAAAATAAATTTATAAATTTCAAACGAATTTAAAAGCAGCTTTCAAAATCTCATTTTAACTTTTCAAAGGACATGTCAAACAAACCCTTTTTTTGGTGTTGCCTTTTATATAATTTGCCAATTTTTTTTCTTTTAAACTATAAAAACATTTTGGATAATTTATTTATTTTTTAAAAACCAAAATGGAGACTGGAAAAGGGAGAGTGAATTTCTTTGGTCAACATAGTACAATCTTCAACATCAAAGTCACTCTTCGCATTTAATTATTTCTTAATTGTATTAATTATCATAATTAAATATGGTTGTAACATAATCTCATTACAATGCCCTCTCCTTGATACGCACAAATTAAGAAAATGTAATTAATATAATTGAAAATATAAATATTTTTACATTTTTTCGAATATACCCCCGAAATAAATAATTGTATAAATAAGAGTCATTCATATTTATTGATAACAGAACACATTAAATATGAATATGCTAGAAAATTAATAAATAAATTATAATCTCAATAAGGAAAGTGACCTATAATTTGGGATATACGAAAAAATAAAAGCGAGTTTGTCTTTGTGAACCGTGGAGAGTACAAAAGATTGTTTACATATTTACCGAGAAGATAGTGTTTATCCCCTTCCTAGCCATGACTTCCCTGAAGATCTTTTACCTCGTAAAGAGGAAAACTTAAAGGGGCAACATTGTGCAATAATGTTTTCCATTGGTCTGTGATCCTTGGATGTCAAAGGAGCCCTTTGAAGTGATCTCGTAGTTCCTGCGGGTGGAGATGATGGGGTCAGTACATGAATTTTCCTTCCTTTTCTTTTTTCACATTTCGCTCAATGAGAACGAAGAGACGAAGAAAACCAAAGACTAAAATAATGATAGACACCACATTTTGATGGAACCAAGTGCAAGATTGCGTATTGCTCTCAAGAAAAGACGTCCCACATATGTAAAAAAGTAATTATATTGAGCTTTCAGATAGTGGCCGGATGATTTGTACTCCAACATCTCAGCTTTGCATCTTTCCTTATCTCTCAACCCTTTTTCCCGATAAACCTTAATAAAGATATTGTGAGCTGTAATTCTGTTTCCTCATATCGTAGAGATGCTTAGAGAGCACACATTATAATTCAATCTGCAACGATTGATGTCACGTGCTTAAGCCTTTAACTCAATGTAATTTCCGTTTTGATAGTCTATATGCGTCTTATCTTACACGGATTTATTTCACATCCTATAGAATTTGAACTCACGACATTTGTCCTATGAGAGATTTAAATTGAATTCTGATACCAATTGGACATTACCTTTGAAAGAGTCTTTGCTCATTTTACATGTTACGAATTTCATTCTTCTTCCTCCTCAAAACTCGAAAATAAGATTTTTACGTTATGAAAGACTTAAGTTGAATCTTGTTATCAATTTGATAACTAAGATGAGCACGTTCCTTCAAAGTGGACATTACATATGAGTTAACGGCTTGAACACGAGGTCTAAGTTGTTACACATTCTAACGCTGTTATTCTTGAGCAAAGACATGTCAAGGAAATATATGTAAGAATGCAGAGCACTATTCATTCTCTTTTGTCCAAGTTATTGAAGCTTTTGTGATTTACGAATTACGAGAAAGATCAAGACTTGCGATCACATGTCTTGTATGTCACATAAACATTCTTGTCCTACAAAGTTTTGTAAATTGATGAAAATATTGTTCAAAAGTTAATAAAATTGTTTGTGGAATAAAAATGGATTTGGAGGCCAAATGATGAACTATACGACCGCATAGTTCAATTTGGCATGCAGTCGCGTAGCCTTATATCGGGGCTAAAGGCCCGTGACTGCTTTAACTATGCGGTTGCATAGGTTTGACCTATATGACCGGATGGAGATAAAAAAAAAATAGTCATTTTATGGCCGTTGCTATTTGAATTTTGGTGGGTTTTCATCTGATTTTGGCACCATTTCGTGAAAAACTATTGAGGCCTATATATAGGTGATCAATGTTCAAAGGCAAGATGATGAAAATCATTCTTATAAACATATTTTATTCCACACATTATTGAAATCAAAGATCCCTTCTTACATATTCAACATTTCCATTTTTTGTGTTGTTCAAGTTTTGGAGAATTTTCACTAATGCTTAAGAGTTAAATCCTTTACAAGGCTTAATTAATCCTGCAAACCATTTGTCATAATTCATTTAAGCATCATTTTCAATTCGAGGGGGGACAAATATAGTTTGAGGGCAACGTTTTCGTGTTCGGGCCTTATTTTCATCTCTTCTTTGATCTTCCTTTTGTTTTCTCTATTTTTCTGAATTTTTGTTCTTTGCTTGCATCTCCAATACCTCCTTGTGGAAGCAATTATAGAGAACATAAATAACAATGGTCAATATACAAGAATACACAGAAATCAATCAACAAATTTCTGCCATAATCAACACAATTTTTTATAAGTTAGACACACGTGAAGTTGGAATTGAGAAACTAAAATGCCATCACCATTCACTTTGCTTCGATGAAAAAGAGTTTGAAGATGTGATTTCCCAAAATGAATCATCATGAGAAAGAATTAGAATTCAACAGATTCTTTAAAATCACTTATAGAGATGAAGAAGACAGAGAATCCAGATTGAACCAGTGTCTTGAATCCAAAAGGAACAAAAGAAAAGTGGTAAAAAATGTAACCAAGTATCACTCAGAAGAAATCCAGTGTTTCATAAGTGGAAAGGATCATACATAAGAAAAACATGTCGAGGCTTGTCTAAACTATCTACTCCGGATTATGAGGTCCTATATTTTGTAAGTGTTATGCCATAAATCCAATCAACTTTGGAGCATAAACACTTTTAATATATATATTACCGATACATATTTATGGAAATAACTATTATTTAATTGAAATAATATTCTAATAAACTAAATAATAGAATCCGTAGATTCAAGTCTTGATGATTTGTTAATCACAAGGAGTTGTGATTGTGAGATACAAATTATATATGACTGAATCCTAAATCGTCCGTGGTAGAAGTAATAACGAGATACGAATATTGTTATTACGGATAGACTATCACGTGTGACATTCTTACGTGTGAAGTAAGTAGCTGATCTTACAAGCTAAAGTGTGGTGACACTTGAATGAACACGTAGACATTTTGTTATAGAACAAAGTATTAGAGACCCGCTGGGAGATTCTACATGGATAACTATCTAAGTGTTAATGGTTAATCTCTAACATTTGGTAGTGGAATTGATCATTTAATTTAAGGTCATCACAGTGCCTTATATAAGGACAATCATACTTTGATAGTGTTGGATATTGCTCTACCAAGGATCGCTAATATATCATCGTTCGGATATGTCAAGAATCATATGAAGGTTGTGAATGATCGATAGAGAATTCGCCACTCTTAGATAGTAAGAGATTATGATCTACATTTTATCCAGTTAAGTTGATAATGAAATCCTTGGCCAAGGTGAACTCATAAGTCGAAAAGGAGTTTTCGACTTACATTGACTTAACAGTGGGATAAAAATTCAGTTAAGTTGATAATGAAACCATTGGCCAAGGTGAACTTATAAGTCGAATACATTGACTTAACGGTGGGATAAAAGAAATGATCGACAAACGAGATTGACACATATCCATATCTCGCAATTGATTGGATCATATTGACGAAAGGATTATAATTTCACGGTAAACGAACAAGTTTGGTTTTGTCACATCACGTGACATTTCCAGTCACATGTATTGCCCTGACACATTGCTAGATGTCAATTTGGGACAACGAATGTGAATTAGTGATAAATTAAAAGAGGCGTTTTAATTTATCGACTTTGATTAGATCAAAATAATAATTCACATCATTAGGCATCGTGATTGTGAACCTAATGGGTCACACACAAAAGAGAATCAGAAGAATGAGAATCATCAATTAATTAATTGACAAGTGTTGGATAATTAATTAATTGAGTTGTTTATTAATAGGCTTGAATTAATTAATCTAATTAATTAATTCATGAGCCAGATTTAATTAATTTGATTAATTAAATAATGAACCGAATTAAGTTTAAGAGACGGGCCAAACCCGCTTAAAGAATATAATTATCCGTCAATCCCATCGAAAACGATAGAGAATTAATTCATAATTCTTGCTAACACAAGAAAAAAAAAACCTAGCCAACATTCTTGTTCTCTGTGTGGATCATCATTGGATGCTGGACAATTGGACAGTTTGGATTGCAAATCGTGATCATTGGAGTTCAAAAAAAGCCAAGGAATTTGTAGAATTCATTAAATGTATATTTCTTATCACAGTTTTTATCTAAACATAATGCAAATCCTTAATGGGAATTGAATATTGTTTTATTTTTCCGCTGTGCATAATTTATTCAGTTCCCAACATATTTAACCAAATTTAGACATGCACGCTTGGTGATTGTATGATCAGTAAGGAAGCTAGCTCCCCGTTTGCATCGAGCTGGTCTAGCACGGAGATTGAATAGCCACAAGTCCATGGTAGAGTTAGCACCTCTCTACTAGAGATTTAGCTACGATAGTCTAGCGGATTGTTCAATGGTTTGGAGTAGTATTTTACTCGATAACTCATGATATCCATGATCAACAGAAGGTAATGTCTTTGAACGGAATAATTTTTTTAGTTAAAGTCTAGTCTCGTCTTAGTACTATTTCTTTATTAATAAAACTTGACAACAAACATAATTGATTTATCAAAAAAAAAAAAAAGTTACTTTAAAGTTGTCATATAATTGATCAAATATTTTTCAGATTTGATAATTGAAATTTGGCCTCCCAATTAGCATATTTCATATTATTGTCTTTTCTTCTTTATTTTCCCCCCTTTTCCTCACAACCTTAGAGCTTAGGAATGAACGATATTCAGTTTGGACGATTGTGAACTAATTTCAAATCAAACCATTTTAAACGGTTTGAAAATTTTCAAACTGAATCACTTTTTACGGTTTGATTTAGTTTTAAATCACGATTTTAATGAGATAAAAATACGTCGTTCAAATAAATGAAAAATAAATATATTAGTCAGGATATCATTATAACACTTGAGACCCTATTTCGATTTGATATAGCTAAAAATCATATTTTTAGTAAATTTTGGTAAAAGTTGATAAAACGTATAGTTGAAAAGTTGATAAAGAATATGAGCACCATAAATATTTGATTAAAATTAATAATTAACTTTGACTTATATTTTTATTAAAATTTTAAGTCTCGCCAAACAGGAGTCAAAACTATCTAAATATAATCATTGCAACATTCGTATATTTGTTTTAATACAAGTTTAAATCAATATATCCATACAACTTCAACTATAAAGTTTAAACTTACAATTTCATTTTTAGATAAAAAAAAAAAGGGTATTATCATAATTAAATTAATATTTTTTTCTAAAGAGTCAATAGAAGTCGAATAACAAGTAAATTTGTTAAGAGTATAAAATAATCTAATAAATAATATATCTTGGGTAAATTGGGTGAAAGGTTCGATTTGATTTCAAACGATTGTTAAAGATATAAACTTGAATCGAACCATTTATCGAAACCTAAATCGAGTGAATCCAAATCGACGATTTCAAAACCATGATTTCGATTCAATTTGACGAGTTAACAGTTTTTGAAAAAGCTTAGGCTATCGACCTCTTAGTCCATGAACTCTACATCTTTAAAATAAATAATTGATTTTTTCCTCCCTCACGATTTCTAACAAATTGGATGATTTGAATAGATGCATTTAAGAACAAGATTGCAAGTTTGGAATCAAAATAAAAGTACAGAGACACAAAATAATACTGTAACAGTGTTTACATGAGATTCATTCAACCAAAGAACTTTGGATCATAGCCATTGCTAGAGGTGGCAAGAATATAATAAGCCACAATATGACCAATCGAGCCCCACGCCAGTACATCTACGATGTTAAATCCAACAGGGTCATTAGATTTAAGAAGGCTCACGTATTCCTTGGCCCTCACATCACCTGCTTCAAAGTGTGAAACTCCATTCTGTTCAGGCACCTGTTTCGCCACGTTTTCCCTCTGGAAGTTGAAGAACACAAACCTGCCCAAGAAAAGGGAGAGTCCAGTGCTCAAGCTGATCACCAGTGAAGGGTTGAGTTCGGCCTTGATTTTAAGGCTGCTCGGCCTGGCCTTGGGGCGGCAGAAGGTGGCGGAGATGGGTTTCTGGAAGGTGGTGTCAGTGGGTTTGTTGAGGGGTCTAAGACCTTGGAAAGTTGGTGTGGAGAACAAAGTGGAGGCCATTATGGTGGTGGTGGGAGGAGGAGGAGGATGATTTGGGTATTATGTTGATAAATGGAGTGTGGATATTATTAATCAAAGATGAGAGGTTTATAATTTGAGAAGAAAGAAATGAATTTTGTGAAGAGGTGAATGAATGGAAGAAAGATTTTTGTTTACTGAGTTGGCTTCATGTCATTGGTCCTCTTTGGATCAGAGATTCTTGGCCTTTCTTCATGATAATAAAGGTCCGTTTGAATCATCTAAATATATTCAAAAACAACTTCTACGTTTACCCTTTTTCATTCTCCCACGTCTTTTACTCTGGGTTAATTTCAAGAATTCCTCCAATTTTCCATCTTAAAGACAGACATATCAAGAAAAACGAAATTTTCTGTGTTTGATTCTTCTATTTCAGCAAAACAATTTCATCCCAATATTTCAAGTTTTAACTGTCTCAGGTATCGTACGTCTGTGCATTAAAAAAATAAGAGAATGTGTAGTTAAAACGAATTCGGAAAAAATGAAATTTAAAGAATGATACTCAGGACGTAATATCATTAGAATTGAATGCCAAAATTCCTGCAAAAGACTAGCGACAATGTAAATCATTAACAAAATGTCACGAACTACTAGAAACATTCTCAGAAACATAAAAACGAGAAACCTAAACTAAGTCACAAGCCGGGCAAATGCGTCTAGATCACAAGCTCTTCTATTTATTATTCACAAATCCGATACTAATCTAGTTTTCTGTACAGTCACCTAACCGAAAAACATTTTTATACTTCATCGCACAATGTCAATCCAGATCTAAACCTCTACTAAAGACTACAAAGTTTAAACTGTTTCACATAAAAAGAGCCATGTCCACACGCTTATTTTGCAGATTACACAGCTGACTTAGACAATGGAGTCGAGGTACGAGTACTTCCGACGTCGACCAAACTCAAGGAGACTACTGTACGTACGATCCCACACACCAATGAAAAGAGACTCGGTATCTGGACTAAATGACATGCCAGAAATCTCACCAAAGAAATCAATTTCCTGCTCTTTCTCATACCCACTTTCAACATCAAAAACATGGACAAAATCCGCAGGCTCTGCCATTGCCATGAATCTACCATCAGATGTGTAGCGGATGGAACGAATGGCTCCAAGGTTGCCATTCAATGCAGCGACCGACTTGGATAGGTTTCTCATGTCCCAAATTCGGCAAGTTTTATCCTGGTTCCCAGTAGCGAGTGTCAAGCCGTCAGGGTGCCATGCTGATGCAAATGAGAAGTCCAAATGCCCACACAAGGATGCAACAGTCTGGAAAACAGACATCAAAACTTAGTATGAAGTAGTGCGGTACTCGAATGCTCCCATTATTTTCAATATCCACAAAGGAAATACTAGAATACCTTCCCACTCCTGAAATCCACCAATAAACCATCTGGGTGATCTCCAACAATTATGAGAAGCTTAGAATCGGGACTCAGAGATGTATGCTACCATCAGAAACGATAAATCCAAAGGATATGTTATTAGAGTGTACTGCATAGGACTAAGTTGACTACCATAAGTACATCCACCCCTACCCATCAACCCAACTAAAGAAATTTAAAAAAAGAAAAACTCTCTCAAGTTTAGGAACTACAAATTTCTTTGCACACTGATATTGTGTTGGACAACCATAAAACTACACTCTTCAGATATATTAAATTAAGTGATGCGCAAAGACTGAGCAGGTGTGCAGGGAGGGTGAGGGGGACAATGACACTACAAATAAATATTCTGGCATTATTTATTTCAATTAGATCCTGAAATTCCTCACTCATTGATTTTTCTGGCAAATGTTTTATTCTAAGTGACTTTTGCCCAATCAAGTGTTCACTTAAATCTGACTCTGCAAAAGACTTGGTTGGATACCAATGTCAACATTACCAAACTTTGCTACTTGGGGGTTTTTATATATCAAGAAGGTTGGTTAACCAAAATGACCAACTAAAATATAAAACAGAGTATCCCTCAATAAGCAAGTCAAGACCAAGATAAAAGTGACCTCAAAGAGACTGGGTATGGAGGGTCACAAGAGGAGAGAGAAAGGACCTCACATTTACTGGCCAAGGAAAAAGAAAATTTTTAGACTGTTGGAATTTTTCCATATCAAAATCTCGAACTCCGCCATCATTGTTCGAAGCTATAAAATGAAGCGCACCGCTGAAAAGAGAAGATGAAGCTCAGGAAAGGCCAAAAAAAAAATATATATATCATATCCACAAGTTTCAAGGAAGAGCAGATACCTTCTTGACGTATATATTTCAACAGCATTAGTGATGGCATTGTCATCGTAGGTAGTCCGTGTGCAATAACTCACTCCAGGTCTATCCAAAAACTGCAATCAAATAAGTGGACAGAATGCCTCAATAATAGGGCTCAGGTTCTTGACATGTAGTATTTGTGTTGGAACAGATCAAAAAGCAAAAGAACAACCTAACAACAACTCAAAAATAAGATTCTTCTTTATATTAACCAAACTAGTTTTTTCAGACCGTACATGTTAAAGCCATTAAGAAACTGGTGACAACAAGAGCGAATGTGGTAAATTTGCAACAGAATCAAAATCGCTAGCGTGTTTTGTACTTGGTCTTAATTAATATTACTAAAAACAGTGTCAACCACTAAACGTGTAAGCACTTTGCGTTGTATGACTTTTTAAATTGAAATGCAAGATAAATCAGACAGATAAAAAGTAAAGTGTTTCAAATAAATAACGGTAATCAAGCAACTACCACAAATGAAGATATTGCAACACTGTTATATAACTAAATGAAAAAAATAAATTAATAATATAAACCTTGCAGATAAGTTCTCCCTGAAATCCTCCAGCAACCAGAAGCTTATTCTTCACTGCTAGAGTGCTGACCTGAGTTTGTGTAAATCCTTCCAACAGGCTTCCAGGATGTTTCTGCAATTGCGGGAAAAGAGATAACTTGTAGTCGTGTATTGGACTGGTTGTAGCTCCAATATTGGAGGAGAGAGAAGGGCGCAACTAGAAATATACACTATATGAGAACAAAATACTCACCTCAGAAGGTGCTATATGTCCTGACACATTAAAAACTTCAGACTTAGTGCAAGTCAAGGATGACCAATGCAAAACTGAGAAACGTGACATGAGGTAAACATCATGCTTTGTTGCAGCCCATACCAAATTTCTCAACTGCATCATCAAGCAATGATTGTGAGTTTCAGTTATTGAGCTTATAAAGCAAACACAAGCCATATAAAAATTAGAACAAAGAAGATGAAATAACAATAAAAGAATCAAACAAACAGAATAATGATCCCTGTTCCCCCTGCCAGCTCGTTCTTCCCCTGCTCCTTTTGCTGACCATTTTTTCTTCTTTCCATAATGGGCTTTTGTTATTGAGGCTCATAGAAAAGAGCCAGATTAAACATGACTTCATTAAATGTAAATAAGCACAAACCAGAGCAAAAAAAGGATATATGAATATGGAAAAAAATCTTATATGAGTTCAACTGCTCATGCACATTACATAATGGTGACTATTCATCATCTTCACTAATTTGTGTTTCCTCTGCTTTAATAGCCTGCTCCTTGTGGAAAATCAAGACAGCTGTTATCTGATAGATAATTACATCCTTAAAGTTTACGAGTCGTCTTTCATACCCAAGCTATCAATAAACGTAAACATCCTAAAATGGATAGCTGTTATCTGATAGATTATAACATCCTTAAGTGTACGAGCCATCTTTCATACCCAAGTTATCAATAAATGTTAACATCTTAAAATCTCATTCAGACTGCTTAAAAGAAGAAATTTTCATATCTCAACAGTTTTCCTTTCGAGTAATCTAATTACAACAGCATATTATCCCCTCGAAAGTAATTGATACATTATCTAAAACTAAACAAATAAATCAGAAGGAACACCACCATTCAAGACATGATAAATATATTCAACAGTAAAAAGTTATATCAGCAGATGATGATGATATCAATTACAGAAACGAAATACAGGATTAAGCACTCAATGCTCTACAGAACCGAAGTACAAAAGACTTCCTACTGATTGTTTAAAATCGAACTTAACAGATGCAGATAACAGAAAAACATATAGGAAGAAAGTAAAATTTATCTAGTTGATGAAGTAACTTAAGGATAAAAACTTGTCACTGACCTGGAAATGCAAGATTGTTGATTTCACAGATCTAGAATTGCGTCTGAATTCATAATACAATCCCCTTTTATCTGTGGTTTTGCAACGCTATTCAGAAGAGGAAAAGGAATACAAAGCGAGTTAATAATAATTCACTGAACCATTTTTTTTCCCAGAGGAAACGAGAAGGGACCTTTTTAAAAGCAAAACAAAACAAAACAGTTCACCTTCTCTGATCCTTCTCCAGAATGAGGAATGTTTTCATAATTTTTGTACTGTTCTATTCTAGTCTGCCTATACTTCTCCCTTGTTATGCTGAGCCTATCCCAAGGAATCCCTTGAATATCTTTGCCTCTCCTAGCTTGAGCAGCTGTAGTATCTTGAATTCTATCATTCTTTACAACAAAAGGAAAAAGGAGAGTTAGCAGCAAGGATAGACGAAGGTTGAAGATTCCTAGAGCAAATCATGTACAATAATATTTCCCTTAGATAACGCATTACGGACTTAAACAATTGAGCTCACACAAATAGGTTTTGAACACACCATGTAATCATACTCATCTGCATCGGAATCTGAGCCACCAGCATCTCGACCATGAAACTCATCACCCATGTCATCATCCACATCTTCCATTTCATGTTCATCTTCCATGTAATCATCATTGTTTTCTTCATGATTGGACATGATCTACAAAAGAATAGACCTACGTCAAAATCCAACCAGAATATAGAGATGTCCAATATGAACATCATGAGCTTTGAATAAAAAAAAATCAAGAATTTTAAGGTTCGGCAGAAGCAATAGCATATTACAATTTTCGACAAGTACTTCTACAGTGAATCACACCCAAAATAAAAACTGACACATAATGCACCTGAGAACCAGTAAAATAAATACAGTAAGGGACTGTTTGATTGCAATGGTGGAAAGAAAATGAATTTCAGAGAAAATAATTGCCTAAAACTTATTTTTCAGGGAATTGTCAATTAAGTGTGTTTGATTGGTATAATTTTCCACCCGGAAAATTTTAAAATTTTGAATCTTTTTGTGTTCGTTTAGTTTTGTTTTACATGAAAATTGTCCATTAAAGTGATAATTTTTTCCACAATTGATTATAAAATTTGTTCCACTGCGAAAAAATAAAAAAAATATATATATATATTTCCAAGAAAATCATTTTTTCATCGAAGTTTAGTATTCATTTGACTTTATTTTACATGAAAATTGTCCATTAAAATAAAAAAAAAATTACAATTGGTTATAAAATTTGTTCCAATTGCCAAAAAAAAAAAAAAATGGAAAAAAAAAATCATCAAACCTAGAAACCATTTTCCCACCTAAATGTTGGGAAAATGATTTCCTTAATTTGGTGGAATTGGTGCATGTGTGGGGTGGAAATTGTTTTCCATGTCAAATTTTTCCATCAAACAACCATTTTCCATTTTCCATGGAAAATAAGGGTTATCAAACATACCCTAACTAACAAGTCACCCAGAAATAAAAAGCAGAATTTAGAAGACAGTCATTTGCATGTGCGTCTACCCATTGGGGTACAAGTAGACAAACATACAAACGCGCACGCAAAGATTTAAACCTGAATCTGAAATGAGCAGACCTAAATGAAACCAATCTTTTTAATTACATGTGGTACTAACATAGGAACGTGACAATGAGGCCCAAAATTTGTAATTATTGTACAAGAAAATTTAATGCCATTATTCGTAGCAGAAAATCATTTGTCTTTCAAGAAACCAAACCCACTTCAAGGTGGCATTCACAAGTTATAGCTTTCATTTATTTAATTAATTAATTTACTTTTAACGGTGACCATGATCACCACATAAATTTAAACACACAGTATTTCTATACATGGGTATGTGGATTGGTTGGGAGGCCTCTTCTGTCGCCCATATACCAAAACTTTGTTGTTGGCAGATTTGCTTCAATATATAAACTTCCCGAACCTTCAGAATGCATACCAGGTTAAGTGCTCTAAATACTTCATATCCTATATCCAACCAAATATGAGAACATGCTGGAAGTTTGTTTATTCGATAAGTAGAACAGTGTTGTAGAACTCGGGAATTTGAGGAAGCCCGTGACCTCTGGGAAACAAACTTTTTTATTTGTTGAAGGGCGTTTTTTATGTCCGATGATACAAGAGTATACCTTTCAAGTGGCTGTTGGGCAATATTGGAGAACAAACTAATGCCTTATGGCCTAAACAAAAAAAGACTATGGTTTTGCTTTATATTACACAAAGCCAGGCATCCTTGACATGAAATAAGTCCAAATAGGAAGCGGAAAAAGGACACAAGACCAGGCAAATCCTTTCATTTATTTTGAGTTCTAATTACCATTTATGTTCAAAAGATAATGACATTATTTTATATATATGATGAGGAAGTAAGTCACGTGGACGCTGTGGTTGTTCATCAAAATAGAAGCCTTAATTTAGAAGCTGAGGGAAGAAATAGAATAGAGGGTAGTTTGGACATTGAAGTGTTAGAGTAATTGTATATATTTTTCGTTCAGCTATTACGTTAAACTACTATTTGTTTGGAATTTCCTTACAGTATAATTGAAGTTTGGATGTTGTGGTTGTTAAGGATCCAATTGCATCGAATCTCTCAATAGATACAGTTGTGGACCAAATGGAGTGAAAAGAATTAATTCATGAAGCCAATATCATATTTATTAGGAAAAAGACAGGTGAACAATTAACCAGAAGAGAGCTTCAATTCGTCCAGCCAGTAGGTGGGCGATGTGCTTATCTTGTGTAACAAACGCCACAAAGCGATTAGCACTTCTGCGTAGACAGCTGTGTGACAAGACTAGGGAAAGCAATGCTTGTATAACATGCCATGGTCTCAACACCCTTACGAGGTAGTGATGAGTTTCGCCCGCTCTTAAGCCTAGTCGACGAGTGGCTAGGAATCAATGTTGTGGTTGTTAATGATCCAATTGCATTTTTGTCTTTCAATAAAAGCAGACTGCAGTAATCAACCACACGGAGTAATATAGACAGGAAGGAAACCTAGATACAAGGGCCAGAGCATAGACATCTGGTAATATTACTTTTCTGGCCCGAAAATTTAATAAACAGAAGAGAAACACACTTTAAATTAAAGAGAAAGTAAAAATTCGTATAAATAATTTTTTCTTTCAGACTGGATTTGGAAGTAGAAATTTTCTGAATGGCTTGCCCAAAGAGAAAACTTGTCTTCCTTTACTTTCAAAAGCATCCCGCCTTCAAGGCAACAAATTATATGTTGTTATTCCAGGCCTTCCACTGACCCTGAAAAGCTCTTTCCTTGGCATCAACTGTTTGTGAGCATTAAACATATCCTTTATGTGCCTTTTTTACTATTAGTATTACATTATTTTTCTGTTTCAATATATTTCTAAAATTACATATTTTTACAAATTTCTATTTGTAAAGTACTTTAGAATTTGAATGTTTGTGAGGGCATATGACCCACTGCTCACCTTATGCCTTCACCTGACTGCAAGTAAAATCCAGATCCTTGAGGACTAGTATATCTCAACAGGGCACATATCATTATAGAATCACAAACACGTAAACAACCTTTGTATCTCATAGAGAAATGAATTGACAATCCTAACTTACAAGGCATGCAACTAACTTCCAGCTAAAGTGAAAAAATTCAAATACCGATTTCCACCAAAACAGCATGTTCACGGAAAATAAAAGACAACTTCTCCTAGGAGACATACAGCACAGTTAAACATCCATAGTAACATTTCCATAATTTTCTGACATATTGACACTTATCTTAATGGTTCATTTAGCGTTTCCACTCCTGCCCGGCAAGCAAAGAGGTTTCAGGATACNTTTTGACAAAGTAACATGAAGAAGTGCTAAAAAAAATGAACCCGGGCATCTAATAGTTATCAACTGGCTAAACATGTTCTGCAGGAACCATAGTCCACATTCATCTCTCTCTGTTTGTTTTTATTTCTTATAATTTGTCTATTTGACTTGCGAGAAAGACTATATGGACACAGCATTTATGTTTAGAAAGAGGAACAGAAATATACATTCCGAGTGCATTCATTAAAAGCAATGAAAAAGATGAAGAAAATACTGCCACTATAGTAACAAATAGAAATTAATGATGAAATTATTGTTGCCACTAAAGAAACAACATAATCATAAAAACAAAAGATTACTAATTTTTAATACAGAAAAAACGAGACAAAACAACATGCTTGGGGTATCGCATAAGTAATGCAACGAGAAAACCATCAATACAAAGTGCGATATGTGTATAATAATCAGTATACAGTGAAGAAATGCCAAAAAAGATTGTTTCCACAAAGCAGTACTAATATAGTCATATTTATAGGAAACCAAACCGAACCGCAAGGCGTAGAAAACCAAAAACTTAAAAACGAGAAAACGTTGAACTGATCTTCACTCCAAAAAGAAGTACGTGCAAAGATATATAAACCCTAGGATTCCCTAACCAAATTAAAAGCAAGTATATCAGAACAAATGAATACACGTATACGGACATAAAAATTAAAAATTAACAAAATAAAAATTCATAGAACGGAATTGTAAAAACACAAACCTTGTCAGAACTGACGAGAAAGCGAGGATCAAACTCCTTCTGAATTCGTAAAATAAGAGGTTTAATTAAACAATCGAATTTAATTTATTAAGTAATTAATTCAGGAATTTCCTTGTAGATAGATCGCGATAGGTCTCGAAGAGAGTAATTTATGTGTATATATCTGGCAAATTCTATCCACTGGTTTTCACCGAGCTTCCAAACTAAGAAATGGGATCGAACGAAAGCGACAGGTTGGATTGAGTTGAGTTTCGCTTATTTAAATAGAAATAAGTTAATTTCACTAATGGCCACTGATTTTAAAGCAAATTCCATATTGGTCATTGAAATGTAAAATAGAGAATAATATCCAATACACTACCATTAAACCTAATGTTATAACTCTACTCTTAACGAGTTTCCAGCTCTTTGTCGAGTCTTTCTTTATTGGTGGCACAAGATTGATAATTCAGACTACAGACCTAAATTCGTTAATAAAAACAAAATAATTATACAAATTGCTTATTTGGTAAGATTTTTCGTCTTTTGTACGAGAGTTTTTTGAGAATATTACTTTAATTGGAGTCTGAAAACTAAGTTGTATAAAAACTCCATCCTCCGAAATAGCTTTTAGAGGAACCCCACATTGAACCGATTAATGACTTTTATAAAATTAAACAAAAAGTATTCAAAAACAGCTTTTGAATCTTAAAGCATATTGTGATTTTTCAAGAGTCGTGTCAAATGAGTCGTTAGTTATATATTTGTTATATAATTGATCAATCCGCTACATCACATGAATT
Organism: Fraxinus cuspidata; assembly: GCA_903798385.1. Classification (NCBI taxonomy): domain Eukaryota; kingdom Viridiplantae; phylum Streptophyta; class Magnoliopsida; order Lamiales; family Oleaceae; genus Fraxinus; species Fraxinus cuspidata. Next base: position 25,057 of record CAIGRP010079336.1, read on the forward strand.
GACGATAGTTAAAGCGCTCGATTTATTTGAATGATCATGAGGATTTTATTTTTTTCTTATAAAAATTTCGCTTTATTTTCCAAAAAATATATAATTTCACAACGTAATCGATACAAAGATCGTTAGTTGTGGTCAATGTTTACTGGGCCACATCAGTTCTAGAGTGGATGTTTGTTATAGAACTGTTCAGATATGTAATATTATTTACCTTTAATGATTAAATAATCACCAGAATTTTTAATGATGGAAAATATAAGATGATGGAAGTAAAATATGTCGAAGCTAGAAGCTGTAATGAGCATCGGCGTTAGGAATAGGTTACTTGTTTTCTTCTTGGCTCAATCGTTTGATAAGTCGTTCAATTCATTACAAAAAAGACAAGCAAATACTAATTAGCATCAGCACTACAAAAACCAAACAATACCACAACTGCAACTTTAGTACACCTACTGGGGAATATAATGTACACGACAACATTTAGCTTCTTTTTTCTTCCTTTAATACTATCCAATCCTCCTCGCCAAATATGCCATAACCATTATTTAAGGATATACAATCAGGGTGGTAGACAATTTTGATCGAAGAGCGCGCTAAAGCACAGGACATATATTTTACATTATATATCGAGTAACTACCTATCGAAGTCTAGATTTTTCATCGGGGCAAATATTATTGGTGTTGTGCCACATGACACATGCAGAGTATTGCGCACTCCATATGTAATCTATTTTGGCAAAAATCTTCCTTACTTTTGAGATGTCGAAATATATTACCAGTAATCTTCACATTCGTGAAGTATTCAAACAGTACACAAGTAACTATACTATGAGCCTGTTTGAGACCATTTTATTGTAATAATACATTTTGGAAAAGTATATTGATGGAAAATGTTTGGTTAAACATTAAGGAAAAATGTTGAGTTTATGCGTAATATTATTTTATTGAAAAATGTATGATTGAAAAGAAGAGAGAAAATTATATATTTTGAAAATAATAGAGATCAAACGAGGGCTATATGGTGCATAAAGTGTCATGAATCTCAAGCTTTTGCAATTCGATGAGGTGAAACTTTGTTTAATAAAGTTATGGTAGCCGAGAAAGAAATTTAAGTTAGGAATAACCAAGAATCGGGCAAGTGGAGTAACTCGTGCCGCTTGAAATAAGAATTGCAAGTCTACAGAGTGACAGAAAATTTGCAGGTCGAATTAACTCCAGTAAGCAAAAGAAGCTACATTGGGGATTTGCATCATCTTTGCCCTACATAATGGGCTTTTATCAACTACACCATAAGCATTTGAATACAAAGTATGCAAATTCATCGTTAATAATTTCCAAATTAAACTCCCAACAACGCTAATCTAAGCATTCATACACAGGAACTCCAAATCCCAGAAAATTGTGAGAAGAAGCCCACTTTTCACGTGAAAACGGGGTTTCCCTAGCAACAGCGTCCGACCAACCGATTTTTATTTAGGTTCTTGCAACAAATGTAGTGAAGAAATAGTATACTGTTTGAAAAATCTCGATTTACAATAAATTTTATTTAAAGTGGTTGTCGTAAATAGTACTCTTTCTTCACGACCTTTGTTGCAAGAACCTAAAGAAAGCAATTTAATAAGTTCTTGAATTTGATCTTACTTCAATGTCGAAAAAAGACTTCAATTTTCGAATTTAACTTAGGCGTAGCTCTCTTCTTTTTATTTTTTATGTGAAGCGGTGTCACAAAATACTCGACAAGCATTAGATCTCCCTAAACAAGATGTGGTGGCGGCAAACGAGCCGAGCCGCTCATCAGCTCGGCCGCTCGGCTCGTAAAAAACGAGTCCAAGCCGAGCGGGGTAGCTCGGAAGACCAGCCGAGCCCGCTCGCTCGTCGAGCGTCGAGCAGCTCGACGAGCCCGCTCGTGGGTGGCTCGTTTTAAAAAAATAAAAAAATAAATAAAAATAAACTTGAGTGACAAGAACGGTCGCTGAAATAAATTCAGTGACCGGTCAGTGACCGTTTTGGTCCTCCGAATTTTTTTTATTTTTTTTATTTTTTCATTTCATTTTTCCCTATAAATACTCATCTATTACAACATATTTTTCTTACCAAAATCACTATCAAATATCAATATCTCATTCTCTACACTCTCAACAATTTATTTCATTATCATTAATCTTATATACTCTTCCTTTCTCATTTTATTTTTACATTATCGAGTTCGACGAGTTGTAATCTTAATTTTACAACTTATTTCTATACTACTACATAATTTTCAT
>CAIGRP010079347.1:0-11740 GCA_903798385.1 Fraxinus cuspidata
CAAGTTCAAATAAGGGAAATGTAACTTATATCGCATCCTTGTACCGGCTCTTATAATCCCCAAAAGGCCTATGATCGATTTAAACTAAAATAGTTGTTGTAAGCTGAAGCAGAGAACGTGTGGGAGAAGTTGCAAACGGTAACGTATCACTGAATTTTGTACAAACGATTACAACTGAGGAAATTTTTTTTGTTGCATTTTCAATTGCTTTTCTAGACTAAACAATGGAATTGTGTGACAAAAATTCCTCGCAGTCGGTGGGTATTTGATGTAGCGAAGTTGGAATTGATGTTGTTGCAAAACGTGTAAAAGGAATTGCAGTTTGTTTTTTTTTTTTTTTTGCCCTCCTCAGGAGCAAAGTAGGGTGTAAAGTCAATAATTGTGGGTATGGGTACAGGAGACGGTAGTTTGCCCAAGAAGAAATCAGATATTCACAGGCAATAAGGTAGAAAAATGGCACAAATGTGATAAACAAAAAGTTTCACAAATGAAGAGTAAATAGTGGGTTTAAAAAATGGTAGAAATGTGATAAACAAAATGCTTCACAATTGAACAGTAAATTGTGGATTTAGACATTCTGAGCCTCTAGTGAGTCACTAATAAATTTTTTTTTAAAAAAATGTCAAATATTTGTTATTCCATCATTTATGATTAAGGTGCGTTCACTTATAACTTTTTAACTTAGAATATTTTTTATTTTTTAGTTTTTAACCTTATTATTTTTCTTATTGGGAAATATATACTACTATTTTGAGTAAAATTTTTATGTAGTTATTCACTCTATGTTTTCACTAGTTATCAAACTCAACTTTTATTATTAATACAAAATGCTTTTACATTATCAGCATCGATTAAATATAGACAATGGATAAAATAAAATAAAAAAAATATGACAAGGATCTCGATTTTAATCTCAAGAAAAATCACAATCTTTACAATTTTCTAAATACCATAACAACAATTTTTTTTTATATGCCTAAGTTTGGCAAAGATTAAAATCAGATTTTACGTAAAACTTGATGAAAATTGATGAAAAGTATGATGAAAAGTTATAAATCTCATAAAGTATTTAGTGAAAATTAGATATTGATTTTAACTTTTAATTTTTGTCGACTTTTTATCTACATCACTGTTTAAAACATAAATAACACTATCAACAATTTCAAATCTTAATTCAATTCTTATTAATGAAAAAGAAAAAGAAAATATTTTTATCAACTTTTAATCTATATAACAATTTACTTAATATTTAAATTTAAAACGTAAAAAAATAACACTATCAACAATTTCACATCTTAATTCAATTCTTATTACTTAAAAAAGAAAAAAATTATTTGACCCGATCCGAGTCGAACAACCTAGTCCTATTCAGTCACGAGTTCTTCAGACAGATCCCCATCTTCACCGGACAGAAAATTACCTCAGAAAACAAAACATGGAGGATTCTCATAGTGACAGTAGCACAACCGTCGATACGGCGAAAGCCGAGAGATCGGTGTGGCTGATGAAGTGTCCACCGGTAGTCTCCAAGGCATGGCAGTCTGCCGCCGCCTCCTCCGACTCGCCGCCGGTCGCCAAAGTCGTTGTCTCACTCGATCTCCTTAGCTCCGAAGAACCCTCCGACCTTCAAGTACAATTAATCGTGTCTTTGTTTTAATATGTGTATAAGCATGTGCTTGTGTGTTTAAATGGGTTTGATGATTTTACTTTTTTTAACTTTGCATTGTTGATTTTCAGAATGATTATTTTTTGGTGATTATTTTGTTTGATATCAGTTTGCCATGGAGATGGCTAGCAGTGAGGTTGCGAATGTTCCTAAAAGTTACTCTCTCAATATGTCCAAGGATATCGTTCCCATGTGTATTTTCTCTGAAGCGGATCAAGGTGAAAATTTTGACCAACCCTTTGTTTTTTCTATTTTTATTAAGTTTTTGATGGATACCTTTCCTTTTACAAATATTTCCATAAATTGTAAAGTTTATATGTTTGTGTACTGGATTTTTTGACATCCTATAAATGTTCTTTTTTATGAGATAGGTTACTTGTCTTTAGTTCGTTTACAAATGTGTACAAGTTAATCTTACAACTGATAAACTTCTATTTTGCTCTAGATTTTGATTGTACTTGTATTTCCTATAATAATATATTTCGACTTAATGAACAAGCAATGCTGTATATCTATTGATGTAGTACATGATCTTCCTTAAACTTTGGACATTCTGATACATTACCTGTAATTAGGAGAAGGAAAGTTGTATCGAAATTGAAGCGTAAAAGTTTATCTTGTGAGTAAAGCCTTCAGGCTCAAGTCATATTCCCAAGGCTCCCCCTTTGAAAAAGGCCAGCCAAAGAAAGGTTCAGCAAAACTCTTAGCTTGGTTCGGGTGACAAAACTTTCAAACTATGCTTCACTCATAGAATCTGGGATCGGCAGAGAGAAGAAAGCTTCTTTTTGAGATTTGTTCTCAGCATCATTATTTCATTGCTTTTTTAGATGGAGGGTTTTTTGTTCATCTTTCTTAATGTGGTAATGTAATTGAATATTGTATCTCAAAAGTTGCATCCTGTAGTATAAGACCATAGGTAACCTGATCCAAATCATAAATATAGGATGTGTTTGAGTCACAATTTGAGTCACATTATTTTGGAATAGTAGATTGATGGAGAATGTGTAGTTGAAAAAGAAGGAAAGTTATTGATGTGGTGGAATATATTATTTTATTGAAGAATGTGTGGTTGAAAATGAGTAGAAGAATGAAAATGAAAATTTTAGTATGGCTAAACAGGGGCATATGGTATAATTTACAGTATCATGCTATAATACATTTATGAAACAATGGGCTGTAGAGGACCTCCAGTTTACAGCATCCAGTATTTGTGACTCATATTTGGAATGGTGTTTAGAACCAAGATTCTCAAGATGAAATCTTGGGCTCTTTTATTGGGTCATGCAGTTCATTCATTGCTTTCTTTCAAATCATGCTGTCCTGATGTATTAGCTGCTCTACTTTGTGATCATGTAACTTTTGTTCTACGCTTTAAGCCATTCTCTTGAAAGTTAGTTGTTTCCAAATCAACTTGGGAGGAAACACCGGTCATCTGTTTGTCCTTTTGCAATAACTTTATTATGTTTTCTTTTCGTCAGGAGGAGTTGCAGTGGAAGGGAAAGTTGAACACAAATTTGACATGAAGCCCCATCATGCGAATATTGATGAGTATAGGAAATTGTGTCGTGAAAGGACAAACAAAGCCATGATCAAGAATAGACAAATACAGGTTATACACATCACAGTTTATTTCTTTGCATGTTATATTGCTGGAATTTCAGTTCTTGTATGATATCTTTTTATGAAAATACCTTTTCGGTTTGTTCGTTTATTTATAGGTGATTGATAATGATCGCGGAGTACACATGAGGCCTATGCCTGGAATGCTGGGCATGACTACGTCCACTTCCAAGGTATTTGTATTCTTTGTACCTTATGACCTTATTTAGCTCCACACACACATCCTGAACGTACCACAACACACACACAAAAGGGGAAAAAAGAAGAGAAAACCAATGAGGTGACAGGAGTAAATGGCTCTTAGAAGATACTGTAACTATATTTGTGATATCAGTTGGGTTTTTTTTTTTTTTTCAATTTTCCTCAAACGTCTATAATTCCGATGCAACAATACCTGCCTAGCTGGGCTAGCAGACAGGATCATATTGACTACTCAATTTCTATTTAAATCCCTTTTAAATAAGAACATAGATTGATTTTTCGTCCACAATTCTGGTTGTCATCAGTGCTTATAAATCTAGTCCATACTCAAGATTCATGCAATCTAAACTTTCAGTTTTTATAATGTCATTTAAAAGAATAAGATATCTAATGATTTCAAACTTTTGGATTATGATGCTTTTTAAACTAGTTCCATCCAATACGTGCAAATTGTGAAGAAATAACCTGAGTGATTGTAACTTTTATATGATGGATATTATTTCGATTTGTTCTGCTCAACACATGGATAATATAAAAAACTAATGTTTGGTTCTAGGTATCAAATAGATATTGATTACTTTCTGGCTTCAAAATGAATAGAATGGTTGGACTTGAAGAGCTCTTTTAGGTTCAGATTTGACTTTCATTTTCCCATTTTCACCCTCAATTCAATGGGTTTTCCCTTTGAATCTTGATATACCATAAAGCCGATCCTTCTTTCCTTTAATGTCCTATATGTCTATCACCTCCCACCAGCAATAATCACTTCAAAATGTTTCAGAGCAGCTTGTGTTGTCCCGGCCTTTAACTATCATTAATTACCTTAACCCTCCCAAACCACCACCACTGTACCACAACATAACTCCCAAATATGTGTCGCTATCACTACTAACATGTTATGTTGAAACCCGTAAGCGTATGAGATTGTTGTACAAGTAATAGAAATAGTGAGTTTCGAGTTTATTGTTCCCACGAGGAATAATGTTTAAAATGTGGTTCAATAGTTAGTATTAAATTTGAATGAGTAGTGATAGCAAAAGAATGATTTTGGGGTTGTTTATACTACTTCTAATCTATACTAATAAATCAAGTAAATTGTGGTTTTATCGAATGTGAATACTTGAATTGGATTCATGATTCCCCATATTTCTATCTATTTCAATTATCAATTAATAATCTAGTTAATTTCATGCATTTTTGACAACCAATAATGCTAATATGTTAAATGCTCTTTTCTAAGACACCACAACCTATGATTGACACGACCTTATCATATTTCTAGTCCGAATTCATATGAAAATCATGCATATAGTTTAGGTTATCTACATGATTGTATATGCCATAGATATTATTCTTAATACATATTGTCCATGTGTTGATTCTATTGCGTTCTTGTGAATATTCCTACACTACAAGTAACTAACTATTCAATTGATTAAATAGTGTAATGGGAATGCGATTAATCAATAAATAACAAGAAATATCTAAATTAATTGTCTTGAGTTGAAATAAACAAAAATTAGGTTACTCAATCATCCAATACAATTGATTAACTTAGCTATTCATCCTAAATATTGAATTAGACAAAAAAATATGGAATAACCTCACCCGAATCAAGAAATGGACATGTGAATTTTAAATGAAATCTTGAAAAGGGAGAAGACTCAATAATCTTGTGAAAATCCGCCTTTGATTGTTGAATTGGCCGCTTTCTTCGCCTCCAAAATATATAGAACGTATGAATTTTAGGTCTAGGGAGGTCTATCTACATTCTGGACAGATTATGGTATTTAAAGGATGCCTAAAAGATCGTTAACAAAGTAGAGTTTCAATTGAAAAAGGAAACAAAATCTTACCTTGAAAAAATACTATGCGGCCACATGGAAGAAATCATAGCTGGACCCAGGAGCCTTCGATGCATAGATGGGGCCGCATAGGTATAATTTTTTTCCGCCGGACAGCTTTCAGTATTTTTGTTATATTTTTCTCTCCCGATATCCGATTGAAGTGATTTAGAGTGTGTGGGAAAGTTAACTCAGAGGGCTACAATTCTTCCAGATTTTTTTTTTCAATTCAAATTTTTGCTATGCCAAAAATGAGTTTCAAACTGAGACTGAAAATTCAAAGCATAACTTTTTTACTTGAAAGTTGATATGTGATAATGTTTTCTCTTGTAATCTTGTTTCTTTATCTTCCAATTGTATCCAACTAAATCCTTGGCATCTTCGATCTTTATTTTGTCGCCAGTCTCATCTATAGATTGTTTGCAACTTAGTCCCTGACTTTTGAATTTCGCCATTTTTCACCATTTTTGCATTATTTTCTCCAATTCTTCATCAAACATCAAGTTTTACTTACAAAATGCAATATAACACAAGTTATGTAGTATTTTATCCAAAACACAATAAAATATCATCATTTAGGATTAGTGGCTGTGTGGCGCACAAAAAGGCTCAAAAGAGAACAAGAGAAGATAGTAATATTGATGATTTTCTACCAAAGAAGGCATTTGTATAGTCAGGGGGAAAATGTGGAAGAATTAAGAGATGGTTATAAAGTAGGTTTACTTGGGGTAAGTGTGCATTATTTGGAAACACCCCAATCGGGAAAGGAAACATTTATTTTAAAATTGAGGGAGTATTAGGTATTTGAAATATTACTTGTGAAATTTTGTTTTCAAGAAATTTTGTTTTAGACTCTGCTTGAAGAAGAGGCATAATTGAGAATGGTCAAAGTTTATATACACCCGTGTATCGGTCCTTTTTGGAGTTTAATAAGTTTGGCCATCACATTTTATTACCTGGCTAATATCTTTCTAGTCACTTAATATGTGAGTGGCAGTGGGTTTCAGACTATTGATTTTATGAACTTAGTTTATGATTGTCACCAAAGCATTTGAGTATGAATAAATAACAACGTAATAATAGGTTCTATAAAAACGTACGATCGAAATAAAGTAAATGACTTAAACTAGTAGATTTTTTTCCCCCCGAAATAACTTGAAAAAGATTGCATTGTAGAAACAATGCTTGCAAAGATCATAAATGTTTAAAGGTTGGTGGATGCAGTATGAGGTGGTCTATATGGAACTCCGCTAGAGCTATTTATAGTGCTATAAATATATGCATGATTTGAAGAGTTGCAAGGGGGGCTGATGCATCGCAACATGACAAGTGGCATTGTCACCATATTTGCTGAATAATGAATAGAGCAGATCCAATTAGTTAGCATGGATTTGACCTAAATATTTTTTGAATTTAAGAAAAAAATGCAAATGCAAATGCGCATGATCTTGGTGTGGGCACAACGCCACATTTGACTGTTTGATTTAATATGATTTTGATGCCATCTAATGTTAGATAAATATATCTATTGTGTGGTGAACAACTTCGTTCTCTTCGCATATATTCTCATCAATTGGAAGGTTCATATATCCCTTGCAAAAATTATTCTGTATTATGTGGTCAAATAACAGGAATCATATTCTTAAAATTAATTGCATTTGTGCAGGACAAGAAGAAAATAGCTCCGGTTAAGGGACCCGATGTGAAAAGAACTAGAAGGGACCGTGGGGAGTTGGAAGATATCATGTTTAAGCTTTTCGAAAGGCAACCTAATTGGACCTTGAAGCAGCTAGTCCAAGAGACTGATCAACCTGCGGTATGATTTTTTATACTCGCGCTCCGTTGTGGTATATATAATAAGATGGATTAGATAGATGTAGACATTATAAATAAGAAAAGAAGTTAAAATTGTCTATTATACTGTCCAGTAAGATTGTATCAAACATGCACTTATTTTGCATTACTCGCTGCTTTCTAGTGAATCAAAGGACTAGTGTCAGTTCCAATGTCTTTGTCAAACATAATGCTGCTCTACATAATTTTTAATACATTTCTTTAAAAAATGAAGCAGTCTGTTCTAATCTTTCGTAATTTATGCTCCTAATTTTCCATGATACAAGGTCACTTGATGTGATATGTCTCTCTCTCCACTTGTTTCGCATTTTCCTAGAATTTACTGCTCATTTATTAATGCATCTCATTTCTTTTTTGCAGCAATTTTTGAAAGAGATATTGAATGAGCTATGCGTCTATAATAAAAGGGGAACTAACCAAGGAACGTACGAGCTCAAGCCAGAATATAAGAAAACTGTTGAGGATACAGGTGCTGAATAATGTCTATCTTCGACTGTATATCAGATTGTGGTTTAAGAGGATTACAGTTAATTAAGAAAATGAGTCTGCAATTGCACCCAATCCATCCTTTTACGATTTTAAAATGTGCAGATGTTTACCATCCTTGTTAAAGTCAATAAAAGAGTAGATAATGTTGAAGAAGCATATAGTTATATGCACTTGTTTAATATATCTACTGGTATTTTTTTTTTCCCACCCTCTTATTTTGAGATAGCTTTGCATGAACTCGAGTACTCAACTCATTTGGCGAATTTTTCAGGGATAAATTGTAGATTCTGTAACTGTATTAGGCCACTCTAATATTCCTAATATAAAGATATGGAAGTGGGGGGGGGGGGGGGGGGGGGGGGGGGGGGGGGGGGGGGGGGGGGGGGATGCACGTGTCATTTTATGAAGTATAGGGGGGGGGGGGGGGGGGGCAACTGTTACAGCCAAAATAAACTGGTGATTGCAAGTATGATTGCTTTTCTTGTTTACGATTTTCGTTCTGTTTAGTTTTGCTTTCACAAGAAGGATTAAGATTTAATCCCTACGAGAATCCACACGAATCATGATGAGGATCATGAAAACGACCAACTAGGAATCTTCTTTGTTTCTGTTGGAAGATTTTACAGCATCTTTGGACAAGATAATAACACCACCATCTCAAATGTGCTTGAGTGTAACTTTATTTGGCATTAATGTTTAGGGGTACCCAGTTATGGGACCCTTGTTTCCGTATCCTGTGCGTTCTAAAGGGACTGTTAATGGAGACCCATGAATATGAAAGTCAAGAATGGATAACTGATGAAAGAAAAATGAGTGTGTGTGTCTGATTTTATATTGGTGAGATTGAGGTGGTCCTGCACCATGGATGGATTTTGCAAGATTCCTGGTTGGAGCTTTTAGATGATAGTTTTGATGAAGAACTGCCAACTATTGGACGTTATAAAAACTTCCACGGTGGGCTCGTACAACCAAAAAATCCATTATTCTGGACTAAAGTTCTAGTGTTGATATGGATCCATAAACTTGCATGGTTATCGTAAAGTGTAAATGTACGAAACAAACTCAACTGGTATTACAGCCTCGTAATATTGTCGTTATCAATCAATGACATTGTGTTGGTTCTTGGGATGTTAGTTGGCTTGACTTGGCTGAGTTACAATCGAGTTGGTTGATTAGGTCTTTTCAATTAGGATATAATTGACATTCTCACTCGAGTAATCTGTGATTTTTCAATGTTGAGATCTTATTTTAGAAATAGTTAAGATTTTAATGAACAACATCTATGATTTATCACACAGAGGGACATACGTGCCCTTTTAGATTATGATATGTCATTCTAATGATCACTATCGACTACTGCATGTAGGCCCTTGTGCTCTTTTGGAGGAAAATTTTTTCTTTTTATTTCAATTCTTGTAATTTCATTTTAAGAAATTCATGTCCATACTATTAGGGGTTCACCAATGCAACACGAACGGACTCAAAAACAGGAGGGACGTGCGTCCATACATAATTGGACAGTTTGAAAAATAAAAAATAAAAACATCCACAAATACATTGCCAAGTCAGTCAGTCTGTACTTTATCTGTTTTTTTTTGCATGTTCAAGTGGCTTTATTCATTAGGGGTTACTGAGATATTTTATTTTGGAAATGAAATTTCTAATTTTTTCTGATTGTTATTTATTGTACGGTCGTGATATATTAAGGCTTACACGTTTGACTTTTTTTAGCATTTTAAACTTTTACTTCTTAGTACTATTTATACGTGCATTTTGTCCCGATTTCGAGTCTCATTTTTTCGGCACTGAAAATACTGGAATTTTGAAGAGATCGTACAAATTTGACCTTCAATGTGATGTTTTACTCTAGTTAAATTTCTATTGAAAATATTCTTCGTCATTTTATGGCTTGCCTGCTCGAATAAAATAAGGGAAAATTACTCTAATTATTACCCTGTTTAGTTTTGAACTTCTAATTTTACTATTCCTTCTATTTTATTCTCATAATATTGATTTGCTTATCAATTACTTATTTTCAAACCAATGTCCATATCAGAGTCTCATTCCAACGTAAACATAATACAAAAAGATTAATCCAACATAATGTCATTGATTGATAACCAACAATCATAGTCGTCTCCGCCAATCACGATCTCAATTCAAGCTCCACTGCCGACAAGGACAGTCAAAAACTCGTCGGAAAATCTCGTCTTATTCATGGTTCGATAGCATTTCTTGCTGTTGTTCGAGCATTTTGAGTTTGTGTTATGGTGGCGTGACAATTGTGAAATAAGCAAAAGTTTCTCAATTTTTTTGGTTTTTGTGCACGAATTCTAAGTGTATATTTGGTGATCGAATGTAGTGGTGCTTTTTTGGGGATGAAAATGTTGATGCTGGAGATGGAATACGACGAGATTGTGGATGTGTAGAGTTCGACCAGAGATGGTGGGCTTTTTTAGTGGTGGTGCTTTGCAGATAAGGAGAATGCTATGTTTTTTCGACGGTGGAGAGGGTGGCAACAGTGACTAAGGTGGTAATGGTCGTTTGCCGCTGGTGATGTAATAATAGATGTTACAAGTGGTGGCGCTGGTGGTGACCAGCGTAACAAAAATGTTACAAGTGAAGGGTGGCTAAATTTGTAACACGGTGTGCAATAAATGATTGGACAGCAACGGTGCAAACAAAGTTGTCATATATGAGTAAGATAATTTTATAAAACATAAACTACTGAATTACAAATTTATCGTTAAAAATAAAAATAATAATAATAATAAAAGTATTTTGAGAAAAAAATTATTGAAAAGCAAATGTGAAATTAATAAATTTTTAACGTATTTATGAAATGTTCTCAATAATATAAATCCATGCTTTTAACCGGAATAACTCAACTTTATTTTTTCTCTACCTATCGATTCTTTTCTTTTTCCTTATTCTCTGCAAAAATTTCCTAATAACTCACAATTTTTTAAATACATTGCAAAATCATATTAGCTTTGACAATAAGATTCTCTCGTGCCTACCAAATCCAATTTTTGCTGTCAACAATGTTACTCGTGTGTCCCAAAAGAAAATGAAGATGTTTATACAGCAATCAAGTTTGCAGCATGGACGGTCTGCTGGCGCCGACCGGTTCATGTTCACGTTAACTTTTTCAAACATTAACTATTTCAATTTGTACGCATGTGTTGAAGTAATTATGAGTAATTAATTGCGTACGAGGTTAAGAATTTCAAATTCACGCTCCTATGAAGGGTATGAGACTCAATAGAAGTTGAGACCTTTCTCTTTGATATTTTATAATGCTTTCTTGCTATTAAAATAACAAGTTGAAATCAATAGTGCAATTTTAATATTTTATGTTGAAATGAGATGGAAGAATGCTATTGCTCCATTTTGGTTTATACGAATGAACAATAGCCATTTATTGAATGAGTTAGCCCCACTGAGGTTACAACCCCAGTCTAGGTGGCGTTAATGTGACATTAAATGATATGTGATATTTAATTTCACATTTCGTTTAGCATATCATTTAGAGTCATCTAAACTGTGATTGTAACCCCAGTGAGGGTTACATAGCATTACTCTTATTGAATGGAGCTTTAGTAAACATGAAGTGCACTTGGAGAAACTCAAATGTCTACAAAGTGTGTTGGTAGATATCTAGCGTCTAGTTTCAGTACTTTATGTTGAAGATAAAATTTGAATTAATAAATTTAATTCTTTAGGTTTTTTATTTTTTTATGTTTTTAGATGGAAACATAAATATTACGAGAGCAAGCATACATTGCAATTGTAAATTTCTAATTTCATAAAAGATCGATAACGTCTTAAAAAGATTGTTTCATCAAGTCAACATCAAGTTCTTGGTATGATATGAATTGGGGATCTTTGATCTTTCATTCTCCTTAGTACTCTCGCTACCAGACGGTTGATGTAAAATAAAATTAGGCTTGTGCATGAGGAAGTGTATGAAGAGAATATGATGAGAACCCACGTAGCTACGAAACCCACAATTCGATTGAAACCCGAACCAAGAAAGCCAAAGATAAATCAAAATTTTGGATTT
>CAIGRP010079348.1:0-31023 GCA_903798385.1 Fraxinus cuspidata
CTTTTCAGCATGTATATCATGAAGTCGAATTTGAAGTTCTTGTACTTGACTTATCACGATTTTGGAGTCTACCATTTTGTAGTCCAAAAACTCCGACAATGAACTTCTTTGTTCCAACATCCTCGGTCTTGTACTTTTTCTCCAATGAATCCCATATAACTTTGGCAAAATCCATCGAACTATACACTCCATAAAGTGCATTGTCCAACCCAATTAGGATGTAATTTTTGCAAAGAAAATCTGAGTACTTCCATGCATCCAACGTAATAATCGACTAACGATTATTTTCTCCTTTTTGTATAGCAGGAGTGTTTTCTTTTAAGAATTTTGTCAAATTCAAAGTAGTAAGATAAAAATATCTTTTGTTTCCATCTTTTAAAATCAACACATGCAAACGTTTTTCAATTTTTCCCCATGTGGGATGTAAGAATTTGATATTAGCATGGTCAAAGACAGAAGCACGTGATTCGTATAATTTGTTGTTTGACTTTAAGTAGTCTCAATAGTATTCATTTATTTTATAAACAAAATTTCAACACACAAAATAATGAAAGAAAGGAATAACACACAAATGTTTTTGTCTTAATATTGTTGAATATATAGTATATTGAAATGGTTGTTTCGAAAAGAAATATTTAAGTTTAATTTGTAGGAGCGTAATTAAAATATATAAATGAATAGAAAAAAGTAAGAAAACAAAAAGAAAGTGAAGAACAAAATATAAGGCAAATGAAAACACTTTCTCCTTAAGACCAAATTGTCCTGCAACGGTGCTAATGGTTTACGACATTTGTCTTCCAAGAGACAACAGATACAACTTGGGGATAGAATCACTTCAAATTACCAGCAACAACGAAATTTAAACTAACTTTTTCTCTCTACAAGACAAATGTTTTTGGAATGACTTTTTGATAGTATTTTGTAAGAGTTATTTATGTAATGCTCAATATAAAATGATATATGATGCATAATGGACGTCCAAATGGTTATATTTATTGAAGATGAGGGATTGTGAGTGAAGTATCACCTCCAAAATTCATTCACATTCACGAACAGAAGCATCTCTTGTTGTTGCTGGCCTCTCGCTCGAGCGACAATGATACCTGTCCAACAAAACCTCTCTCGTTTGCTCGTCGCTCGAGCGATAGGCACCCTATGGAGTTATGGATTTATCTCGGTCAGTTTTTTATCTTTTCTATCTAATTTTGGACCGCGATTTCTCATTCTTCCGAAATTGGTTTTGAGATTTCAAATATACTACGACGATCTACTCGACGAGTAGAACAAGTAGTATATATGTATATGTATATATGTGTGTGTATAATTTGACTATCGAATCAAATGTGAATATTTGATTGAAATTGATACAAAGTCACTTTTAAGTTGTATGCTTTAACTAAATTTTTCATTCTCTAAACGAAATTCCAACTCAAACGATTACACTTCAATACATAAGTTGACTTTCATTTGGAAAATTAAGTGTTTGTTTGGAAGATATTATTTAAAGTGAAAAAATGATTTTTTTTTTTTTTTTGAAGAATGTGTGTGTTATTAAAAATTATGAATTCACATTCAGAATTATTTTATCGGGAGAATGTAAAATTAAAAATGAATGTAAAGAAAAATAATTTTCAAATAAGATGGGCCAAACAAGCCATCAATTCAGATATTTTTTCAGCATCTTCACCGCCAAAATAGTGTTGGAAATTTAGTTCAAAGTCCGTTAAAAAAATAATAATAATATAAATAACTTGAGACAAGGATCTTTTCTAAATTATAGTTCATGTTGCAAATATAAACAATTAATTATGTGACGTGATTAATTCCGCCGGATTGATTTTTTTAAATCTTCAACTTTGATCAACAATCTTGATTTTCTAGATGTTCTAGATTTGTCTACAACCCTCAAATCTTCTTTAAAATTTTCAAAGTTCATATTATACCATTTAAATTAGAATCACGATCTGACTAAATACGAATCCAAAAACAAGAACTTACTTGAAAACGCAAGACTAGTTAGACCTATCGCTGACCGGTGGTCATTGCCAATGAAGGTCGGATGGGGGGTATGGGTGGTGGGTTGTGTGCCTTGGGAAGTTTACGAGTTCGGGTGGCCATGGGTCACCCAAATCGCCCCTTGGCTAGCAGCAAAGCTTTGGTTATAACTCTAATTTATATGTTGAATTTCACTTATCAATTGAAAATGCTTTATACACATGCTCAAAATATAATAAATTTTATAGGAATAAATAAAAAAAATTATTTATTTAATAACATTTGAAATGTCTATCTTATTATTGTAAAATTCTAATACTTCTAGGAGATATATCCCAACAAATAGGACCATATCTCCCATCTTTTTCATGTAATTGTTAGTATACTTCTTGCTCATTTTTTAATTGTGTTTTATGGATACTAACAAGAAAATAGGGATTTATGTCGACTTAAGATGTGACGGTTTTTTAATAAATGAAGTGCTATAAATAAGAACTCTTGGTGTGGCGGTTTTTCAATATATGAAGTGGTATAATGACTCATGTAAAAAAAATATTTGATTTCAATGTCATCTAAAAATTCTTCTCGTATTTAAATTACATTATATGAAAATCAAATATTTTCATTTTAAAAAAAAATTATAATTATTTATTTCATGTCAACTTTTTTGTCTGCCTTCTGCATATGACATATGTCAAACAACCATTCTACTTGTCAATCAAACATAGGTTCCTATATGTAATTGAAAGATACATTCGAAGGTTAAATACATTGTTAGTCATTAATCTTTAATTAAATCAATCAATTTCAAAATATGGTCACTCCGCCCATTGCCATCAGCAAAGCTAATGTTACCCACTCACTTAAGCGTTAAAAACCAAGTATATAACTAAGTCATAATGTAGAAAGTAAAATTTTGGCCCCGCAAATCATGCCACCTCGGTTGAAAGATGATTGATTCTCTTTTGGTTAGCTTTGAATTTGAGAGTATCAAAATAAATGGTTTGTACTTCAATGAGTACACATGAGGTTTGCATGGCATTTTCAACCTTACAAACCAAATCCTAGCGGTGAAAAGACTTTTGTACATTATGACCCAATGTGAGTTCAGGAGTTTCCCAAAGAATTGACATTTTGAAGGGGGGAAAAATTATTTTTGGAGTAATCCTAATGGTGATAAGACTTTTGTACATTATGACCCAACGTGAGTTCAAGAGTTTCACAAGGAATTGACATTTTGGAAAAAAAATAATAAATAAAAAATTATTGTTCGAGTCCTACTCAAAACGGTCAAAAATCATTTTTCTTTAACATTTATAAAACATATACTAATCAATAATGATGGTCATGCACGCATTGGTCACCTAGGCATCAGAAATTATTCCATATTTTATGTCATCATGATGTGCTGGGGTGGTTATCCCCAACAAGTGAAACCTAAATCAAAGCATTCCATTTTCATCAATGTAGTATTTTCCATTTTCTTGGCCAAAGAAAACTTCGTAATTGATTATATGTTATCATGGAAAGACGTACCATATAGGTTAAAAAAGTGGCTATCAAAGAAAATCTTTTATTCGTTTTAAATACTTTGACACGGGTAAACAAAAAACTATAGCTCTATGGGTGTATGTTTTGATTCGGTAAACTTATAATTTAAGTTTATCAAATTTTAATTTTCACCACACTTCGAAAGACTTGCAAAGTCTCCACTATTCTTTTTACCTTATAAGTTAAGTCCATCAATACATGCCACTAACTTAATGAAATATGAAAATAGCTCAATCGTATTGAGAGATATTTATAAAAGTATATATGACGAACTGCAATCAAGTATTTTCTTCTATAGTATTCAGCCACTATAACTGCGAAGATTTTTGGAAATTAGTTAAATGAAGATCATAGCACAAATCGATAAGATTAAGACTGTTAGTATAATCTAGAAATATATCTAAAATTATACATTCTTATCATGCACCCGCTACATATTGGTATCACTGGTTGAGACCAATCTTCAATCAAAGTAGACGAAGACGAAGGCAAGGTAATTGCTTGTGGCAATTAGTTAATTGAAAGTTAGCTCAAACAGATGAGATTAATAAAGTAAAAATTAGAATATCTAGAATTTTGCATGAATATAATCCTTATTTTGCACCTATCCAGTGTCATTGAGTGAAATTGAAAGTTCAAAATTTATCGAATATAGACCCAACGTGTAGAATTACACAATTAAAAATTACAAATCACTTTTTAATTGTTTCTAAGTTATTAGTCAATCAAGTTCTATTACCCAATGGTTTGAATGTCACAATCATTAAGTAAAGCAATAAATAACACCAAAGATAATCACC
Organism: Fraxinus cuspidata; assembly: GCA_903798385.1. Classification (NCBI taxonomy): domain Eukaryota; kingdom Viridiplantae; phylum Streptophyta; class Magnoliopsida; order Lamiales; family Oleaceae; genus Fraxinus; species Fraxinus cuspidata. The sequence goes on from CAIGRP010079348.1 coordinate 4,347, forward strand.
AGTCAATAATCAACTATAAATCGAAGCAAACTTACAGTATGATCCAGACCCGTCTACCTCGTAGAACTTCTGACCTCAATTCCTATATTATCCATTGATCCTACTGGAGGTGCGCTCCTTCAAAACAAATCTCGACTCCTAATTTATACCTTAGCCCTCTTGGATTGCGTACTCCTGAAACCAAATCCCGACTCCTGGTACTTCATCTTAGTCCTCATGAATTTGTATTTCTACAGTAGCTCCTGATCCCTGGTTCCGATTTATCTCCAGTGGATTAGATGGTTTGTGTTTGATCAAAAGATCTAATGTGTTTTGATATGTGGTTTAATACGAAACAATATGACTTAATCAACCAAATATGTTTTGGGAGAATTTATGAATCAAGTAATATGTGGTGATTGAATTTTGGAATCAATGAATGTTTTGAATTATCAAATAATTGATCTCTATAGAATATATCTAATTCAATACGCTTTTGGACGTCACATATGATTGTATTTATAACGGGCAGTGTTTGTGATTAAAAAGAACTCAAAATCAGCTTGAAAATCAAATATTATTGTTCATCGAATAACCACATCGCTTGAGCTCTAGGCAAGTAGCAGTTGAACAATCGTCAGTATTTTCATCATAACATTTTCTTCCGATATCCAACTGAGGTGATTCAAAATGCGTTGGAAAGCTAACTCACAGGGCTACAATTCTTCTAAATAGCCTTATCTAAATTTCAATGTTTTTTATGTGTAAAATATGTTTCAACTTGTGACTGAGAATCTGGAGCATGATTTGCGCAACACTTCTACACGTCTTTTACTTCTAATTGCATTCCAATGATCATATGTGATTTTTTTTTTTGGACATATTGAACTCCTTCAAAACTTATGCTACCATTCCAACTATTTTACTATAAGTAGGACTCAATAACTCATATTTTGATTTTGATTACAATTTGATAAACTCCTAATACAATTCAATTGGGACGTGATTTTGACTAAAGAAATTGTCAATTACAAATTTAGAAATTGCCAATTATAATTTAAAATTAACAATCTCCATTTTTGACATTCGGTGACAAAATTATTTTTATTTCAAAGTCAATAAGTTCAAAACTATCCAAAAATAAACTTTCCAAAAAAAAAAATATCAATACGTTGTCTACCTATTTCGTGAAACACATGGAAACCACAATGCCACGTGAAAAGTAAGAGGAAACTATCAAAACTTAAATGATATAACCAATTTAAATAAAACACATGATAAAACATGTGTAACACCGAAATATGCAATATTATGTGAATTACAAAATTAGAAATAAACTTTAGAATTCTATATCAATATAGACAAAATAAAACACTATATCAATAATAAAATTCCAGCAAATATATTAAATGACTCCCATGTAGTCATTTATCAATCAAAAATTTAAAAATCTCCTCATAACTCATATAATTAACTCCCTGAAATAAATATACATCTCTCTCCCTTATCTGTCATGAATAAAAAAGGAAGTCAAGTCCCCTAAGTCATCTATCAATCAAAAAATTTAAAAATCTCATCATAACTTGTATAATCAATCCCTAAAATAAATACACATCTCTCCCCCTTTTCTGTCATGAATAAAAAAAGAAGTCAAGTAATAATTATGTTAAACACAGAGATGAATGAGTAACAAAAAAATATGTATATGTATAATAATGGAAAAATTATGCAAAACATGTGATAGGATTACAAAAATTTTCCAATCTTGAGACCAACTATTTTTTTTTTTAATATCATGAACAGTTATTTGCTTACTTACACATGCATAGTTCATAAAAAAGTAAAATTTCCCCACATAACTTATTTTAAATCGATATTAAGTATATTGTATAAATCATTCATATGTGAAAAGTGTCATTAAACTGATTTAAGCAAGTCTCAAAATCTTAAATCAAATTGAAAAGACATACAAATAATCACTGGTGAATGAATATATTCTTCAAAGTATGAAGTCAAACCCTATGTTACTAGAACATTTATAAATTAAAGAGCTCATAATTAATTGTATAAAATTTTTCTTTCTCTCCCTATTTGTGAGCACATACATATGGATATTTTTCTTTTAGTTTTCAAATCTTATGTGTAGGCTCTTCTTCATTAAACTTTCTATATGACCCATGTAACGACCTTTAGGTTGATGATTCCAAATCCAAATGACTTGCAGGCATAATCGTTTAAGTTATATAGGTTACGAAGAAGAGTATAAGATTATATCACAATATTTTATGTAATTCAAAAATTTTCTTTGAAACTCAATAACAATCTTTCTTTTAAGGGGAATATACAAGAGTTTAGATCAACTAATTTAAAGGTCATTCCACATTTCAAGTCATTCACTACACAGATGACCGACATCCTAAATCTCAAAGACGTGGTCAAAACCTACTCACAAGGGTCTAATGTGTGCAGTGCAAAAGATAAAATACATGTAATAACCACATCAAGCAAAACAAGTTCTAAACAAATTAATGGAAATTTAATTCACCAATCATGAACTTTTCTAGTACTTGTTCACAAAATAACATGTCTAATAATAAAAAAAAAATATTTTTAAAAGAAAGCAAACTTGCAAAAAGGAAAATCCTAATATACAATAAATGAATGTACATGTATGAATATATAGATATTATGAAAAATGCAGATCGATGCACATAAGTGCCTAATCAATAAGGCATACAAGTGCTCTTACCTTGAAGAGCAACATGGGAAACATCGCAATTATCAACATCACTTAAATTTCTGAGTTTACTCTTCTTAACCCAAACGTTTTTAGAAGAAGATGTAATCTAAGTCAATTGGACTATCAATTTAGTCAAGTGAGTCACTTGATCAGTCAATAAACTAAAATGAGTAGTTAGATCTTGATTGTTGTACCTAACCAATGATTTACAACAATTAGGTCTAATGTAATATAAAACACCACAATTATGACTCGTGGAAGCAAATTTAGGAACAATTGTAGGTTTTATATGTTGAACCTTAGGTGGAGAAAATCTATGTTGTATGAATGATTTTGGTCCTCAAACACCTTCATTCTTGGTCTTGTTTTTATTCAAGAGTTAGCAACATTTAGGTCTTATATGTCCAACCTTACCAAAAGGTGACACGTTGAGTTTTGAACCTTAGATTTCGACGTAGGTACAAACTTATTTTTCGAAAAAGAAGTAATATGTGGATTTGTTTCATTAAAGCTCATACTTTTTCTATCCCTAATTGTTTTATTTAAACATATTATGTTATCAATTTTCTTAGATTCGCTAGAGAAATATTGGAGTTGGGAATTTGATTTTTTCAAATCACTCGTAAGAGATTTAACTTTAAGATCTAATGACTCTTTCTCAACTCTTAACTCATTCAAATTTCTAGTGCATTCGTCAAGTTTGGCTACAATACTCTCCTTTCTACTTCAAAATTATTCAATTTTTTAAAAGCAGAGCTATTCACCTTTTTCAACTTAAGATAGTCCTCAAACAATTCGTTAAACGCCTCGTAAATATTTCTACCATCCTCAGATCCTACACCAGAATGTGATTGACTCATCTAGACAAAATTGAATAAGGATTGCAATTAAACTCTGATACCACTTGAAAGTTCAAATTTATCAAATATTTAGATATAACGTGCGGAATTACACAATTAAATATAACATGTCACTTTTTAATTGTTTCTTGGTGATTAGTCAATCAAGTTCAACTACCTTATAATTTGAATACCACAATCAATAATTAAAATAATAAAGAATACCAAAAATGATCACGGAGAAATACCAATTGGGTAAAAACTCTAGGCACTCTACCAGTCAATAATTCACTATAAATCGAAGCAAAATTACAGTACAGTCCAGACACGTCTATCCCGTAGAATTTCTACCTCAATTCTTACAGTCTCCCTTGATCCTACTGGAGATATGCTTCTTCAAAACAAATCCCGACACTTGGTTTATACATTAGCCTTTCTAGATTGCATGCTTCTGATATCATAGCCCAACTCTTGGTACCTCACCTTAATCTTCCTGAATTTGTGCTTCTGCAACAGTTCCAGATCTCTGGTATCGATTTATCCTCGGTAGATTAGGTAGTTTGGTGTTTGATCAAAATATCTTATGTGTTTTGATCTGTGGTTTAATATAAAACAATATGACTTGATTAACAAAATATGTTTTGGAGGAATTATGGATTACGTAATATACGGTTGTTGAATATTGGAATTAATGAATGTTTTCAACACACTTTTGGATAGCGATGATAAAAAAGTTCGACGGCTCGGTGGCTCGAGCTCGGCCGGAAAAGCTCGATGGCATCAAGCCGAGGCTCAGGTCGAGCCCTATCTTGGGGCGTCGGCTCGAGCCTGAGCAAACTCGAGCTCGTCACAAGCTTGTGTCACGGACCAAGCCGGACTTTTTTTTTTTAAAGTTTAGATGAAATTTTTATATATTAATATTTAATTATTATATATAATACATATAAATTGCACAAATTTTACATACATTATAAAAAATTATAGATTTATAACGAATTTAAAAAAAAAACACGAGCCGGTTCGGCCCGCTAAGGCTCAAGCCGAAAGCTCGGGGCCGAGCATCATTTTTTTGGCCGAACTTTTGCTCGGCTCGACCTGAGTCCAAAAAAGCTCGGACCTATTTTGCTCGAGCTGAGTCCAAGCCTTGAGTTTTGGCTCGTGGCTCGACTCGGTTCGTTGACAAGTCTACTTTTGGATGTCACATAGAGTGTATATTTATAATGGATAGTGCTTGGGATGAAAAAGAACTCAAAATCAGCTTAAAAATAGAATATTATTGTTCCTTGGACAACCACGTCGCCCGAGCTCCAAGCCAACGACAGGCGAGTAGCAATTGATAAGTTAGTATTTTCATCATAACATTTTTTTTCGATATTCGATTGAGGTGATTCAAAATATGTTGAAAAGCTAACTCAATGGGTTACAATTATTCTAGAAATAGAAATTGCAAATTATAAATTTAGATGATTTTATTGATATGGACGGATTGTAGCCATTCGAGTTAGTTTTTCATCGCATTTTGAGTTACCTTTTCAATTTAGAAGTACTTATGACAATTTAGAAGTGTCCGAATAGTAGACATGTACATGCACATTCACACTGTAAAACCATTTTAAGTATTCAAAATTTAGAAGTTTTATGATGATGATGATGATCATAAGTACCATTGTAGATATGAGCCTTTAAATAGCAGTATTAACTGTCCTCATAATATTCTTTTATGACACTATAATAAGACCGTTACCAGCTAATAGTCATTGATGACTTTCTTTAATTATTTCGACCATCGTTGAAGTTGTTACGTCATGCTATATATGGCGATTACTATAAGGTTTAAGCTATGAGTAGCAAAAGCGTCCGAAGACTAATGTATTTGATTTATGAAACAAAGGAGTAAGGGATGCTTTAAGCCAAAATTAAGGGCATTAAGAGCATTTTCAAAATGTTTCCTATTTATAAAGAGTGTGTTATATAATAAATAGCACCTTTACCTTTAAAGAGAATTTTTTTATACACTTCAATAATGTTCCTCTATTTTGACTCTCAATTTTTTTTTAAAAAAAAATTATTGATTTCTCCTTAATTTTATTTAACATATTTGTTATATTTTAATGATTAATCAATTCAAATATAATTCGAATAATTTAAGAAATAAAATATTGAAATTTGTAAATTATTAAATACAATCATTATAAAAGTAATAATAAATAATGTGTTTTGACTCTTCAAATTTGGAGGTTCAAACCTACCATCCGCTTTAAAAAGTTAGTAAAAAAGTTTTGGTGCTTAAAGAGTCTCTTGAAAATGTTTGAGTAAGAAAATCCAAACTTGTCATCAACTATATATTTATTACTAACAATAAAACACATTGGGTTTTAGCGTAGTTATAAGAATATCCCTTGTGTTTGCAAGGAGGGTTTTTTTTTTTAAGCTTGATATTCACCCTCATTGTCAGTATAGAGAAAGATAACAAGAAACTAATAATAGTTTCCACATGAAGCCAAAAATGTCATGGACATTGCATTGGATTTTCCTCTAAAAAGGTATAGCAACTATATTTTGTGTAATGAAACCATGATAGTGCAACTCACGAACCCCACTTATACAATGAAATAAAGTGAAAAATCATTAACGCTTCAAAGACTCTTTGACTCAATTGAATATTGAAAATCTGCTATCAAATAGTCGTTGATTCGTAACGAATAAGATAATTGAAAAACTCTAAAAAAATTATTCATAAACAATCAAGTTACAATGAATCCTAATTTTAACTTTTAAATGAAAATAAGAAGCCTTAACTTATTATATTAAACAAAGAAAAAACTCTAGAAAACTAATGTAATCAAATCTCCCTAATAATCTAAACAAGAAAATATTTAAATAAAAATCAATTTATGTTGAATAATAAAAGTTTCAACTTGACTGCTTAAACGATGATATTTTGCCACAAAAATAAAAATAAAAAATTGTTGGCTTACGGGTTATAGCCCATATGTTGAGCTCGATGGCTCGTTTTTTACTAGAAAATGGATATTATTCATTTAATTTCGTCTCAATTGACTGGATTAATATATCCAATTGCATCATTTCACTCATTCAAGAAAAAGTATAAAGGATTATTACTTGAAAGAATATAAGCAAAAAAAGAAGGAAATTTATGTGGTTTATTGCCTTTGCAAACATCAGATGGAAATTTGGATGAGACTAGCTAGACACTAACTAGACTAATTATTTATAGGGACGTGACCAGGGCAAAAATCCCACTCTCATAGCTGTTTTGACGCTCGAAACAGAAGCTGGGGGTTTGATACATGATTCAACAATTCTCAAGTTCCATTTCCATTTGGTGCTTACAAAAAGTTGTCTAAAGATTATATGCCACAACAGCACAAACGCAAGTATGTAAAAATATAATAGAAGCATTATTCAATGATTTGAAACGGAGATAAGATTATTTTAATCAGTTGTGACATGATGGGATGCCATCAAATCAAAAAGGCAATAAAAGCATTGGAAAAAGTTTAAGCTACCATGATAATTAATCTTTACATGATTTTATTTGTAAAATTGATGCTTAGTGGAAGCCAATCTTCTTGACATTATTCTTGAAGTAAAAAGGTTTACACTAGTTAATTTTTCATGTGACTCATCTCAATAGTGGAATATACACTATACGGATATTATTTTGAACTGTAATGCCAGCATAAAATACCATTGCCGTTTGACATAATTGCATAAAACGAAATTTTGTATTGATATTTTTCAGCCAATGGGCTATGGAACTACTCGATTATAACACAATGGGACAAAGATACGCCGTGATTGACTCAAATCACCAAATGGAGTTTTATTTATTTAGAACATTAATATGAAATCATGCATGTCCCTTTGGATGTTTGTAATAATTAAGGTTTCTAAGGAGAGAGAATTCGGGCCGGATTTATTGGCCTATTGCTGGAGGTTTATGTCCCCTTGACACCGAAATGAAATGATAGGAATTTTACGATATTAGAAAAAATAAAAATATTAATTATTGTAAGGTTCATCTTCAATATTGTGTAACACCGTAGATAAACTTTTTAGATAAGTTTGACACATCAGAATTTTTAGCAAAACGTAATATTCAGGTTAAATTATTCTGCATAACTTATCCTCCCTTAATCATAACAGATTATAAGATTCAAGAAAAGATATCCATTTAGATCGGATTGTTAAATCAATGTGAAATAAGCAAAAAATAAGTTGGAATAAATATATTTATTTATCTTCCCTTACATATTTTACGATAAAATTACAAGTGTACTTATAAGAAAATAAGTATTTTTTATTGATCAATATTGAAAATAAATAAGTTACTTCAAAGAAAAAAGAGTTATATTTAAAATACATAACTTTTATTTCCTTAAAAGTAAAGTATAATAAAAATTTGTCCATGTTTACATTTTTGTCAACAATATATCTCGGCTTGAAATACTTGGGAATGAGGAAAATATAATTTAGACATGTTCTCAAAATTAATAATTTTAATTTCTTATAAAAATTAAAAATAGGTAAGTTACTTATTTTGACAATAAGGTAAGAACTTTTCTTCACATAAAAGTAAAATAAAAATAAGGTATCCAAGCATGCTTAGAAAATAACTATACTTTGTTCAAGTATAGCCGCAAATGTAAGTGAAGTTTTTTCAAGAGATAATAGTTTCTTGAGAATAATTGAAGCTGTTTCACTTTTGATAATTAATTTTGATATTAAACCTTTGTTTAAACCACATTTTTTAATATTCAATATTTTCTAAAATTCATTTTTTAAAAACTCATTCTTCTAATAAAATAATTTCACTTGAATCCAAAAATTTCCCTTTTTTAAGCATAAATTCTTCAAAAAAAATTAGGGGTTGTTCTCTTTGTGTTTCAATTTTGTATTTTGAGTTTTGAATTCATTTTGAATTTTGGGGGGTTGAATTTGAGATTGTTGAAAATGTGTTCTTTGACATTTTGAAACATTGTTTTGAAAACAATCAAAACGCGTTTTGAAAATTTTGACTTGACTATAACTGAAAACACCCAAAATGACAAATTTATCGTTTTGGGTTTTCTTTGTAAATTTTTAACTTGTTTTCAAAAACGCGTTTTCGAAAATGGAAAAGAGAATGCGTTGTAACTGTTTTGAAAAATCGAAAATAGAANAAATGACAAATTTATCGTTTTGGGTTTTCTTTGTAAATTTTTAACTTGTTTTCAAAAACGCGTTTTCGAAAATGGAAAAGAGAATGCGTTGTAACTGTTTTGAAAAATCGAAAATAGAAAACGACTTGAGAATGATAAAGAGAACGTGCCCTTAATTTTCGCAAAATCTACTTTATGAAAAATCTCTATCAAACACGGCTAATTCTTTATCAGCAAATTCTAATGGCTTGACCTCTTTAATCATTTGGGAACCACCATATGGTGATGGATAAATTACATCTCTCTTGCAGGCCTCTCGACCAAATTTGGGCAATTGAGAGGCCCAACTTTACAACAGGGAAAAATGGAAACCATTACGAAAGTTTTTTTTTTTTTTTTTTTTTCTGACAGTGTTGACTATTTAAATGTACTCTTATTGTTATCCTCTACAATTATATAAATCCTAGCACAGACAAATATGGACAAGTCATTTTTGTGTCATCTATGTTATTCACGCCTAATTGATACACCAGTTTTCCTCTTAGACTAATTCCAAGTGTCGACAGATCTCTACTAGGCACCAAGGATGGCAAAAACGTTCGCAGGCTCGGACGGCTCGGGCTCGGTTCCACTGAACCGAAGCTCGGGCCGAGCCTCATTTTGGGGCGTTGGCTCGAGCCCGTCCCGACTCGTCACCGGCCCGTGAATAAATAATATACTTTTTAAAGTTTTAATGTATTTTTTATATATTAATATTTAGTTATTATTTATGACACGTATAAATTGCACAAATTTTAAATACATTATAAAAATTATAGATTTATAACGATTTTTAAAAAAAAAATACGAGCCAACTCGGCCCGAGCTTTATTTTTTTGGCCGAGCTTTTACTCGACTCGACTCTGACCCAAAAAAGCTCGGACCTGTTTTTTTCGAGCCGAGCCCGAGCTTTGAGTTTCAGCTCATGGCTCAGCTCATTGACATATTATAACGATTTAAAAAAAAAAAAATACGAGCCAACTTGGCTCGAGCCCGGCTTGGCCCGCTAAGGCTCGAGCCGAAAGCTCGGGCCGAGCCTTATTTTTTTGGCCGAGCTTTTGCTCGACTCAGCTCGAGCTCAAAAAAGCTTAGACCTATTTTGCTCGAGTCGAGTCCGAGCTTTGAGTTTCAACTCGTTGACATGGCTACTAGGCACTCTCAAATTCGCCTAAGACCAAGGGCGGAGGGACGGGGTGAGAAGTGACCGTCCCGTAACATTTTCAAATTTTTGTTTGAATTTATATAGAAATTTTGAATTTTTTTTAATGTGTACGTAATGCATATATCTATTTATTCCCATCAAAATGATTCATCTCCCAATTTAAAATCTTTACCTACACCACCTAAGACATGTACTTTTTCGTTGCTTTATAGTCTAGCCAACTTCATAACATAGAATGAGGTATCTATATTTGCACATTTTATAAGGTAGTAATCTTAAATCTTAAAGTTTTAATACTATACAACTATTTTTAGCGCACTCGCACGCTATGCATGATGAAATTGTCTTGATCGACTAATTACTCTGATTTGAATCATTGCCGCGATTGGGACTAATTGAATGGTCTATCAGAAAATATTCTTGTAAGTCAATAAATTAAGGAGCAATTTAAGGAGGATAATTTGTTGGAGTCCTCCCATATATTTATATAAACTATGCAAGCTTGTTTTGTGGATAAATGTGGGAAGAGATGTTCACGGGCGGCATCTTTGAGTTACAGGATAAACGTAACATCTACCTTAGATATTTTCCTAATTGACGACATTATTCTTTTAGCTCCATGGTTGGATTCTTAATCAACTCCTCTTTAACTTGGTTCGATCCATTATTGTTAGTCCATTCTACTAAAGGTATAATGTTGTGTTGGAATGTATGGGTACTTAACGATTAATATGTATGAATTTGAATACGTCTCTAATATGTGTAATGATTGTATGACTCTTCAAGTAAATTATGCATAATAAAGAGTCACGGCCTTTTGATATGTGCGAAATAGACCACTAGATCATGTCTTAATTTGAAATGAGGTGTGATCTAATGATCCAATTGTGTTAAAAGATGCAATCATTCTGAATAACACATTGAAATCTACATATAAGACACTCATAATTTAATTTTTTTTTTTTTACAAATTTTGAACTAAATTGATTTATTTCATTATCTCACCAAAATTTGCCAAAATAATTTTCAAATAATTTTTGTATTTTAGTGCTCGATATTATCCAATCTAGAAAAGTACGGTTGATGTTGTTCACCCAACAAAATTAATATTGTGTTATATTAGTTTTGGAAGAAATATTGTTATTTGGAAGACCTCATTGATTCTATTTGCATCATAATAGGTGAGCGAAATCTTCTTCAGAATAGTTTATTTAATTTATTTCCTTAGAATTTCTTCATTTTCTAATTGTAGTAAGTCGTCGTTTTACTTATTTTGCATGCACGTATTTAATTACAAAAAATTACAAACATGTTGCACTCTTATTTTCTCTTAAATTATAAGAACAAATATAAAGGCATGATAAAGTAGATCATCTTAATATGGATGTTTTATGCACATCAAATGTGCATAGTTGGGGTCGAGGATCAAAATGATCATTTTTCCCTTCTACTTATATTTTTAAAATTTTAGAATGCCCCAAACTTTACTTTTTTGAACAACAAATATTTTTAAGATAACATTTGTCTCTCCTTAGAGAGTTATGAGCTCCATGAATATATTTTTTAAATATTTACAAGCTCGTAATATCAAAGCGTAGGCGTTGAATATTATAGTCTTAGACTTCAATGGCTAGTTACTCTCAAGATTAATACAAGCCACTTAGTAATGAAAAACTTTAACAATTTAAGCAATTTATTTTAAACTTGGCCAAACAAGCAATGTGATATTATGAGTATGATAACTAACAGCATTTTGTTAATATGATAATTAACAAGCAATTACACTTTATACTAGGATTTTGACAAGTTTCCACAAATCTCGACCTCGTCTCGTTAGTCACAAACAATTGCGATTATTACAATTTACAGGAGATGAGATGATCAAGGCTTTATTGACAAATTAAGGAGACAAAATTTACTTTTGGTGGGAAGTAAGAAAAAGCTTGTTATTGCACGAAAAAAGATGGGGAAAAAATCACTCCTAAGAAGTAGCTTTGTAGCCTAGTGTCAGTTGCAGCAAGGACTAGCATTATTCTTTCAGTAATGTCACCGCTTTATCACCGAGAAAGAATCACGTATCCAATGCAATGCAGCTATACATTTTGAGAAATGAGATCCAAAGACAGACATCATCCTAAAACAAAATATTACTACGAATTTGAATAAGATTTCCTATATAAAAAAAGTAATAATGCTAAGTGTACATTATTTGGTTGATATCATTGTTTACACAATGTAAACAATAATATAAAAAAATGATGTATATGTAGCATGATTGATAAAAAAGTAAGCCCATCTTTGATAGAAATTAAAATTTAGAGTCAAAATTAATAATTAATTCTAATTACATATTTTATGGGCTATACAATTTTTCAACCATATATTTCACCAATTTTCGTCAAAATCTAATAAAAATCTAATTTTTTTTTCTGTTGACATAGGAATCCGCAGTCGCTACTCGTGAGTGCGCATTGGGTAAACCTCGTTCCATGTGCAGTAACCCGCTAAACATACATGAGAGATAAATCGCACGAGGCAAGCCAGTAAGACGGGCTCGATCGAGGAAGTGTTGGCAAGAGATTCGAATTCGTGACATTCGGTCTCCGCGTTCACCTGCTCCACCAACTTGACCAGCCCCAAAGGGGTAATAAAAATCTAATTTTAATCGTTACCAAATAGAAGCTAAAAGAAAAATGTTGGAAGAAAAAGAAAAAACTCAAGTGTTCGAGGTAAATTTTATGAAAATTGATTTTTTTAATTATTATTAATAATATAAGAATGAGATGTTAAAAAGTAAAGAAAAAATATATTATTGAAAAATGTGTTAAAATGAGTTTTAAACAATTTGTTCCTATAGGGGCCTAGTCTTCCTCGGCGCACAATTAAGTTCGATCTTGTTTAGAAGACCATCAAGTAGTAATGGGTATCTTTAAAATGAAATAATTAGTTTCATTTGTAACTATAGGGCCATACTGATCGATTTTGATTTGTCTGCTACGGATCCTTTTATTAGAGTTTCGAGTTGATTTTCAAGTTGGCTTGGATCCAACCCAAAAACTTTGATTTTATATTTGATTTAAACAAAGAAGGATTTCCAAGGATTTTTTTCCCCTTGAAATCGACTATTCGTATTGATTAGGGCCGGGATGATTTTTAACTAATGTCGGATTGGTTCGATTAAAATTCGACCCATAACCACCCCTATCCGAATCATATTATTGTTTTTGCGTATGAAAAATATTTTTGAGTTATCAAAATGCGAGAGGTCTTTAATGTTAATTAATTTGTAACTAATTTGTACAAACCTAAAATTGTACCGTTACAAAGGTTCAAAAATTTCATAGCTCCAATCAACTTCTCAAATAGTAACTTCTCTTATAATCCTAACGGTAGTATTGAATCAGTCAAACCAATTTACAACCAACCAATAAAATTCCCTCAAATCTTGAACATTCGACCTTCCTGAATCTAATTGGATTTATGTGGTCCCCACATATCTTTACTTTTCATCAGACCCTCCACGTGGAACCCATCAACTGGCGGTGATCAAATCACTTTATTAATATCACACTCCAAATGTCAAAACCGCCCACACCGTTTGTCATAAACACACTCTCCCACACTTCACTCAACCCGGTTCGATTAAACCGGTCAAACAAGAAGCAAACCAGTCAACACCATTCCTTATCAGCATCCAAACTCCAACCATCCACTTTCCTCCACGTGTTTCACCACCATTCTTGATTGTCCCTCAAGAATCCAATGACTCTTTTCTATAAATCGGTTACTTCCCAGTTATTTACTTGTGACTTGAGCAACTGAAAATGGCGCGAATTTCCGGGCACTTCCCAGCATTTTCAGCTACCTCCTTGCTCTTCATTCTCCTCGTCGTAACTTATCTCCGGCAATGCTCCGGTGGTGGCCATGACTACCACGACGCCCTCCGTAAAAGTATTCTCTTCTTCGAAGGCCAACGCTCCGGCAAGCTCCCCCCTGACCAAAGAGTCAGGTGGCGCAGAGACTCCGCATTGCACGACGGAGCCACCGCCGGGGTAATTTTTTTTTTTCAACCCCTTCAAGTTAAGTAAGCACTTCATTAGAGACTATTACACTAACCAACTTATATTTTTCTTTAACAGGTGGATTTAAGAGGAGGATACTACGATGCTGGTGACAACGTAAAATTTGGGTTCCCAATGGCATTCACAATCACAATGTTGTCATGGAGCATTATAGACTTTGGTCGGAACATGGGTGGCGAGTTGGGCAATGCTATAAGAGCAGTGAAATGGGGTACAAATTATTTATTAAAGGCAACAGCTAAGGATGGCATTGTGTATGTACAAGTAGGTGATCCATTTTCGGATCATAACTGTTGGGAAAGGCCCGAGGATATGGACACGTCGAGGATGGCGTACAAGATCGATGTCAACCACCCCGGCTCAGACGTGGCGGGGGAAACCGCCGCTGCCTTGGCCGCGGCCTCGATAGTGTTCCGGTCACGTGACCCGGCCTACTCTAGGCTCCTACTTAATCGTGCCGTTAAAGTAAGTTAGTTATGTTCATGTCTTCTTTTCCCTTCCATTCAATTTACATTAGTATACACAATGCAAGGTCATGCGAATTGAACAAGAAGCATGCATTCATGTTAATAGTATTTTCGTTATTTTCTATAAAAAATAATATTGGTGTGTAAGAACTAAGAACCAGACTGCATTTTTGCTTAAACATTTTTGCTTATATTAAAGTGGAATACAGACATCTAGATGTCTCAAATCAATCAATAATACGAGAATATGGTAAATCAGCCAAAATCGACTTACTAATTGGATATCCTAGTAACTTACGAAATTTCGCTTGAAAACGACAATAATTGTAGCCAATTCAATACTGTTGGCCCAAACAAGAAATAATAACTTTATTAGAAACTGTAACGAAGATCTTGAGTCGTGCCTAATAGTGAAGGCTAAGCGTGTTCATATCGTCACGTCGTGGGTTCATTTAGCTTTCCTAATGACATTCTTTTATGAATGAATAATAAAACATTGTCTTGGGCCCCTTGAAATGGTACATATTTCAAGATTTTGACCGTTGTGTGTGAAATGGTTGAATTTTTGTAGGTGTTCGAGTTTGCTGACAGGCACCGGGGTGCGTACAGTGCCAGCCTGCACTCTGCTGTCTGCCCTTTTTACTGTGATGTCAATGGTTACCAGGTAATTGTCATCTCCTTTTACAATTAAATACAAAATTAATTGAGGAATTATGGTATTGTACCATGTTTGTGTGCACTATTGTTGACAATGTTGGTTGTAACAAAAAAAAAATATATATAGTTGAAGTGATGAATTGTTTTTTAAATTGTCCATTGTCAACAATGATCTCAAAATCATTGTCCACCAAGCATTGTTCTTGATGACTGTACTACGATATTTTGACAATCATTAACTATTTTATGGTTTGCCGTTAGATCATTTTCAATCACACAGACACAAAATAAAGTATTCTACACGTATACAAAAAACTTTTTTCATATTTTTTAACCACAATTCTCCTAAAAATACCATTCAAAACTCATTTTTGAATACAATAATTATTGTTAAACGGGCTCTAAAATTTCACGTTTTTTACTTTTATTAGTTGCTAGTGCTATACAGTCCACTAGAAAAGATGTCAAGAAATGTAGTAGCAGGACATATTGAGAATGTGATCTATGCATATCCTAGTAGGTAATGAAAGAATTTCATTTAAGAAATGAAACGAGTAATGACCATGCATAGCTATGGCTCATCTTTGGTAGAATGTGTTAAACACTTGTATTGAAGGGAAAACTAACTTCGAGAGGTTATATAAGTTCGACTAAGTGATGCATACCAAATATGCGACACTAGTTAACGAGTTGCATTATAATGTACGATATAGGACGAATTGCTTTGGGGCGCGGCATGGTTACACAAAGCATCAAGAAGGCGGGAATATAGAGAATACATAGTGAAAAACGAAGTGGTGTTGAGAGCTGGCGACACTATTAATGAATTCGGTTGGGATAACAAACACGCCGGGATCAATGTCCTCCTTTCCAAGGTTTGTCTCTCTACTCTTCCCTTTTCAGTTTATTAAATTATCCCAGATAAGAGAACATTTGCCACCAACTACTTTGTGTCTGTACTTACAAAATCTTCGTCTCTTCTTGTTGCCTCCAGATTCATTTATTATAATATGTTTCTCAATTAATCTCACATCACATAGCAAAGGGTTGCACATGGCCAAGGTGTAGTGTGACACAATATAATCTATGAGTAAAAAATTATATTAAATCAAAAGTGAATAGGCTGTCTCATTTGATAGATCATTGAAGAGTATATTTGCCAAAAAAGAAAAGAACAAAATAAATGTATTATTCATGGGGTCCAAAACAAGTAAGTTTCTTACAGGATGCATGTTAAAAAAAGATGGGGGGAGGACAGTTACATATTACATCAATGGCTATCGGCTCGATTACTTTTTGCTCAAAAAGTGATTGTTACCCCTCCCTCATTGGAGCCATTATTATACTCATACTCAATGGCGGACCCAGGAAATTCAGTGGGGGGCGAAATCAAAAAACATTGGAAAAAAATTTGAAAACCTAAAAAAAAAATTGGACAAAAAAACTAAAAAAATCTGAAGAAAAATCGGAAAATCTGAAAATTGAGTGGGGCCCGCCCTCAAGTAGGTCCACCCCTGATTATACTCTCGAGTAATGCACGAGGCCTTTAGCTAGAGCACGTCGTGTTCATAAAATTCTTTTTTAGTGTAATAACGATACTTTTCGATTTATTAGTTTTGCATTAATGTAACAGGAGGTGCTAATGGGAAAGGCAGATGATTTAAAATCATTCCGAATCAATGCTGATGGTTTTGTTTGTTCGGTTTTACCTGGATTTTCTCGCTCTCAAGTTCAATACTCTCCGGGTAATTTTGTCATTCCAATAATATATTTTTGCCCAATTATCCTTCAGTCAGTTTGATTAGTTGACAATTCACACGTGGCATCTTCTCATTGGTTAAAAAAGGTGGGCTCATCTTCAAGGCTGGAGGAAGTAACATGCAGCATGTAACATCCCTGTCTTTCCTGCTTCTGGCTTATTCTAATTATCTAAGCCATGCCAATCACGCTGTGCCATGTGGCGACACAGGTGCATCACCTGCTCTTCTCAAGCGATTAGCTAGACGCCAGGTAAATTTTGCGCTCTAATTGTTCGACCCAACCCACTAAACATGTCTAATATCAGCAAATGTAAAGAATTGACACAAAATTGGATTTTTGTTCGGCAGTCGCTGGTCTCTTCTACCCTACATTAGGAGGACAACATTTAGGTTCTGTTTAGTGGGGAATTAAAATTAGATTTTTAGTAGATTTTGATAAAAATTGGTAAAATGTACGGTTAAAATTGATTGTTGACTTTAGTTTAGATTAAAATCTAAATTTTAATCGATACCAAACAAGGACTTAATGGTAACAAAAATTTGTACATTTCGTTCTTATATATTTTTATGCAGTGCAGCTCATGATTTAACACTCTCTCTTATTGTTGGACCTACTAGGTGGACTACATTCTCGGGGATAATCCATTAAGAATGTCGTACATGGTAGGGTATGGGTCACGCTACCCACAGAGGATCCACCACCGTGGCAGTTCATTACCATCAGTGGCGTCCCACCCGGCCCACATCGCGTGCAAAGAAGGATCTCGTTATTATCTAAGTCCAAACCCGAACCCGAATATCTTAGTGGGAGCTGTTGTGGGTGGGCCCAATAGCTCTGATTCGTTTCCCGACTCAAGGCCATTCTTTCAGGAGTCCGAGCCCACAACTTACATCAATGCTCCATTAGTGGGCATACTGGCCTACTTTTCGGCCCATCCAT
Organism: Fraxinus cuspidata; assembly: GCA_903798385.1. NCBI lineage: Eukaryota > Viridiplantae > Streptophyta > Magnoliopsida > Lamiales > Oleaceae > Fraxinus > Fraxinus cuspidata. The sequence goes on from CAIGRP010079348.1 coordinate 22,177, forward strand.
GATTTCATCATTGATGTGTTGACTGTAGAGTGGTGGCCTAAGGTCACCCTCTCCATTATTATAGGAACAAATATAATTATTATTATTCCATTTTCCAATTGTTGAGTTCAATCAATGGAAAAAACTAATGGATAGATCGAAGATTGAGGCAACAATCATGCTGATGCGACCTAAAGGTGTCGGGTGATTTATCCTACTAGAAGTGTTACATATGTTTGTGGTTTAGTTCCTATAATGAAAAATTAAGAAAATTTTCCTATTTATAGTATATGTTGCTTTCGATTATTGCTTCGTGTATTCTCTTTTATTTACCGTGTCAACAGTCTATATAGCAAAATCAATGTTTTCTTTTGCTTTATTTTTTCCTCTATGAATATTTTTTTTCTCCAAACTTCGCTCAATATTTAATTACAACTTACCTACTGTGTATTTAGAAATTTCATACTTTCAATTTGAGCAATTCTAGCATATTTTCCCCATCCATGCCCACTACAAGGCAAGAAGAGGAAATATTAAGTGGGTGTTTGGTGGGGATTAAAATTAGATTTTTAATAAATTGTGATAGAAGTTTTTGAGATGTGTGGTTGGAAAGTTGTGGAATCCATGAAAGATGTGGTTAATATTGATTGTTTGACTTTGACTTGAATTAAAATCTAATTTTAATAAAAAAACAAACAGGGCCTAAGATTTAGGGTGTGTTTGAGCCATATTATTTTGGAAGAATGTACTCTGAAATGGTAGATTGATGGAGAATGTGTGGTTAAAAAAGAAGGAAAAGTTATTGATGTGATGGAAACTATTATTTTATTGAAGAATGTGTGATTGAAAATAAGTAGAAGAATGAGAATGTGATTTTTAATGTGTACCAAACATGGGCTTAATTGTATTTCACATCGCTCATGAAAAGTTTGCCATGTGGGTTTATAGCATTTGGACACTGTCTCCCACATGGGTCAGAATTCACTATTAAAATCAACTTGTAAAGAGAGGGTATCCAATTGGTTATAAATTCACAATTTAAGCCTTTGCCTAGCAATTGTGCAATATAATTAGTTCATTACACGCAAATGGGAGAGAGCAATTAGGATGGAGTGATCAAGTGAAGCGGATAGGGAGAGTAGCAGCGTTTGAGGGTTGAGAGACTGATGTGAGGATAGACATGGAAAAGGCGGAGATGTAGACGGGAAGTTTATTGTTATTCAATTTCTTTTCTTTATTTAATTTTTGTTTCCTTCTCTTTTATTTCATTTTTTTCCCATTAAAATCATCTAATTTTATCCACTTTACCTTTCAAAATCACATATATTGCACATGACCTTCTAATGGTACTAAACTCCTACTTTTATTATAAACTCATATGTCAATAACATAGATATAAAGAAATATTAGTGCTTGGGACTTAGTCACATAACAACAAAATTATATGGACCCGAAGCAATTTTCGCCAAAATCAATTATAAAAGAGAAAAATGAAAAAAAAACATAAAAGCAAATGGGTCGCCCAGACTCTGCCTAGGCACATGAAGGAATGATGCAACATAACATCAATATCCTGATTCTATTCACTTATACCAAAGGGAATGTACAATACACATAATAATTAGTCTCGATTGTACGTGGGTCGTATTCAGTAGCCCATGCCATGCCCATTCTCATTTCTAATACCTTCTGCAATATAGGCTGAACCAAGTAAAATATATAATGGTTGTCGTGGGGAATGGGAGCGGATAGAGACGAAATGGATCGTGATGAATCGATTGAAAAGCTAGAAACACAATCTAATTCATTAATTCATATAGAATACCAAGAAAGATAAGGCAATTCAGAGGTAAAGTTCTACACAACTCACAAAAAAGCATCTTAATCTTTTTGGCAAGAATTGGTGTGTGTATATACGAGATTTCGAATCAACTCATCCCTAGTCACATCAATTTTGGAATGATGTTGCTTTAAAATGTATGGAAATCGTAAGTGAACTATTGCAAAAGCATGCTTGAAATATGGCGAGTCTTAATTGAATTGACATGAGGTGGATTCTCGAACTTGATTCTGAGTGATACGAGTGAATTGCATTATTATTATGAGTTATAGTTTTTTAACAAAGTGGTTTGCAATATCCAATATAAGTTGATATCAGAGTTGTAGATCATGTATCTGAGTCAATGCTAGAGCAATCGTGTGGAGTAGGTTAATGAAGTAGGAGTATCTAGAAATGGGGAAAGCTTAAAGAGAGTGGGCTTGGAGTGGATTCCCGGGCTTGGCGTTGGGTGCTATTGGATGGACTCTACTATTGTAATGAGTTATGGTGCTTGGATAAAGTACCGGCAATATCTTTTTAAACTCCATTAATTCATTCGATGGTTATGTCAAACCACTTAGGATTTTCAAATTCTCTCCCAACTTGTCGAAGTTAAGGAGAGTGGGGAGAGATGTAGAAAATTCTAATGTTCCTTGTGTTTCATGGCCAAAATGTATGTGAATTCGTGCTGTTAACAAACCCCAATTGCTAGACTAACAGTCTTTAAGTTTTTCCCCCAAAACTTGCTGGAAAACCCCAAGTTTTCAAATTTTCCCACAGTGGTTGTACAGTCAGTGACAGGAGGACATTGACAACGAAATAAGTCAATAACCTTTTCGCCATTTTTAATTTAGAGAGGCAAAAGAATATTGATATTGGTAAGGATTTGGATAAGCTGCCCATTTTTGACACTAAGGCCGCTGTGATCACTTCTGAAAGCATTACCGCAAGACAAATGTTTCGACCAGTTTATTTAATACTATATGTCAATATATCTACATTTGGGGAATTGATGATTGATGTGTTGACATGGTATTTGTCAAGAAAGTTATTACGGGAAGTTGATGGGAGCGTTGTTGTGTATAATTTGATGGAGGATGACTCGGTTAAGAACTTTCTTTCCAACTAGGGTTGTCTTCTTCACAAGGTCATGGGATATAGACAATACGACTCCATCTTCTAAAATTACTACTCTTCAGTTCTCGTTACGATTGGTTTATAATGGGACTTGGGTTCTTGACCAAAAATAATTGATTTGATTATGATATGCGAGAGAATTAGGAAAAATATCAAATGAGGTGGGGACAATCATCATGTATACAAGTTAACAATTGAAAGTTGGGCTGAAATAGGAGCAACGATAAAAGAAAAGCTTGCAGAAGAAAAAAAACTAAGCAAGTGCAATCAAGATAAGAAGAAAATGGAGGAATTGTGTGTGTTTTATCTTCATTCTTTCCCTACACACACACAATTGGCCATGCTTGGAAGGCATTTAGAAAAGAAAATTCTAATCATTCATATATAAGTGGAAAACTAATTTTAGCAAGATGTAAGAAAGGCATAATAGAAATCAAAGAAAGGAAACTTCAGCAATCATCCTTTCATTTCCTTTTCTTCCATATTCTGTGATCCAAACTGCCTTCTGAAAATCTGATCCGTGTTCAATCTACTGAATGTGCAAATCTTTTCTTGTAAGCTGGAAGCATTGTTTGCAATTACCTTTTATATTCTTCATATTTCAACAGCCCCTCAAGATGGAGAGTAGATGTTTTCTACTCCCATCTTGTATAGATCAGACAAAATTGGCAAAACCCAATGGCTTGTTTAACAAATCAGCAACTTGATAGCAGTCACAACACTCCCATCTTGAACTTTATCAAGGACTAAATGGGTAGTCAAGCTCTTTGTGCTTGGTTCGCTCATAGAAAATCGAGTTTACCGTAATGTGCAAGGCAGCTATATTTTCACAAAATAGCACAGCTGCTTGAGGATGTTCTATTTGTAAATCATGAAGTAAGTATCTAAGCCAGCTTAATTCACAACATACATTGGCCATGGCTCTATACTCAGCCTCAGTTGCGGAGTTCGAAATTGTGTTCTATTTCTTGGATTTCCAAGACACCAAGGAAGAGACAAGGAAAACACAATACCCTTTTACTGATCTTCTTGTATTTGGGCATGCCCCCTAGTCCGAATCACTATAAGCTCTAAGCTTTATGGTGGATGTCAAAGAATAAAACAATTCTTGTCCAGGTGCTTCTTTAATGTACCTCAATACTTTGTGAGCTTTATTCAAATGAGGGAGCCTAGGAGTCTACATAAATTGGCTTAAAAATTGGACTGCATACGATTTGTCGGGTCTGGTCATGGTCAAATAGAGTAACCTTCCAATGAATCTTCTGTTAATAGAAGGATCTGGGATAAGTTTTCCTTCATCCTTTAAAAACTTGAGGTTTTGATCAAGTGGTATTTTGGTTGGTTTTGATCCTATTGTTCCAGAATCTACCAATATGTCCAACGCATATTTTCTTTGGCAATTACAAATCCCCTTTTCCAATCTTGCTGCCTCTATACCGAGAAAATACTTCAATATCCCCATGTCTTTGATTTTGAATCTGTCATTAAGAGAGGCTTTGAGAGACGAGATGATATTCATGTCATCGCCAGCTACTATAATGTCGTCCACATAAAATTAAACTGCAATGAAGTAGTCTTTGATGGCTCTTGTAAATAAGCTATAGTGTGCCTTTGATTGTTGAAAGCCTTGTCAAACAATAAAATCAGATTTCCATTGTCATGAAGCTTACTTTAAGCCATGCAAACTTTTATTAAGGTTACAAACCTTTACGGCTTCACTTGACCCTCCTTAGAATACTCGTGGCATTTCCATATATACTTCCTCCTTCAAATATACATGTAAGAATGCATTATTTACATCGAACTGGTGCAAATGATTTGTAATCTTCATGAATGCAGAGTCCATACTTTGTTCTCATTTCTCATTAATTTGTAATCTGTATTCTATCAATTCAGTTGGCTATAAATGATAAGATTAGTGGGAAGGTAGTTCACAAGGCATCATTCTTTGCCTTTTTCAGAACTATTTTTTCAGAATAATTAATAATGCATCAGAGATTCTTTGCTTCTCTTAACATTAAAATTTATAGACTTTCAGGTTTGTTTTGAGGCCCCTTAAAAGTTGAGGTGGCTCTAGGCCATTGCCTAGTTGGCTTTTGGTCTAGGGCCGGCCCGGTATGTAGTGTTGTGTATATGCATTATTATCTTAAAAGTCTAAAACAACTTTAGATAAATCTTAAATATTTAATGTAACATAATATATATTTTTTGCAATAAACATATAATTATTACTATGTGATGACAAGTTCCTTAAGAAGGGACCTAGAAAATTATAATTTATTACAATGTAAAGTTTATTCTCATTTATAAATGACCCAAGTCGGCCAAGAAATTTATGACTACATTAAAAATTATTCCTACATAGAATATTATTATAGAGAGGTTTTACTGTACTAAAATCATAGACTTTGTAAGCACTACAACAAAAATGGTCTTTTGCAACATGTAAAATGCAACATTTATTAATTGAGTATTGCTAAAGGATCTATCGTAAAATTCTAATAAGGGTATGTTGTTATTGATTAATATAATTGAGATTTTGCAACATTCTAATTCTTTTCTTACCACTAAATAAATTTAGGGAAATGATGGTTGTAAACCAGGCTTGATAGCATGGTCTATAGCCCCCTTACAATGAGGAGGCCCACCATGAATAAAAAATTCATGTAGGGGGCTGTATATCATGTTGTATAAGCATGGTATACATGTAGCATTTCTCATAAACTTATATTACAATCTTTAATGGCATTTTGTCTTAAATACTGTAGGGCAGCCATGAAGGTATTCAAGATTGATTTTCTTCTTGTTGCTGCTTAAAATTTCGAAAGCTATTTGTGAAATAGAAATTCCTTTTCAAATCTTCCTTGTTAATGCATTTTTCATATATGCTTAGTGATACATACAAGAATCGGTCGTAAATTTATTTAAAAAAATAATCTAAAAAAGTAAAACACTTATTGTTGTTTTAAAAAAATTGTTCGTTGACTTGAAAATGAACTTTAATCTTCAATGACTAGAAATCCACCGTGAAGCAGCCTCGCATGGAAATTAAAAATTATTTTGACAGTTTTAAGATTTTTCAATTGTTATGACAATTACAAATCTTTTATTTTAATAATGATTTTTGTTTATGGCAATCTGTGGATTATCATCCCAGGTAAAGATTTTTATTATGGTACCACGAGATTTTCGACATGTTTGAATTTATTTGTATTGTATAAATAGACCACAAGGATGACTTTTGAAATGAAAAAGGTGAATTTTCTCAAGTATATGTCAGTGTACATTTGTCAGTGATAAACAAAAGCTTACCGTAGGAAACGCATTCAATAAATCAATAAACTATAATTGCGATAGTAATTGCGTACCTAATTCCATGTTTGATTACGTATCTGGTATCCTGCAGAGCATCAACTGGGGATTCAATTTTGTGGAGAAATTAGCAAATAAACCAAGCTCCTATATAAAACTGCAACCGTTGAGGAATTCAAAAATAATTTGCTTATGCAATGGGCTGACTCTATCACACTTGAATCCAATTAAACAAGAAACCGTGTGTTGAATATTTCTCAAGATAGTGGAATTGTAATCAAATTATCGACTTTGTCTATTTTAATCAAAACTTCACAATAAGTTATGTGTTCGAAGGGAGTACTACGTCTTCTAGTGTTATACAAGTATTATGTGTTTTAACTTACGTCGTGTAAAATAATTGAGGTAAAAGACTTGTTTTAGGAATAAGGATATTATCAAAAAATAACAAGAAAAAAAATTATGATTTAATCAAATATAATTTTTGTAGGTCAGCTAATACTTGTCTCTCTGATTGACCAAAAAAATAACTACAATCAGCACAAGAACCTGTACGATGAGAGAGCGACCCATTAAATGAAGTCTTTGATTCAATCATCAACAAATTATATATATACATAGTCAAATTGTGGTACAAATTTAATACTGAATTTCAGGTTTGTTGCGTATCCCTGTAGTGCATCATCTGGGTATATTCACAATAAATTAACAAATAATAATCTAGTCAACTACAATTTGTTCAAACTCATAATTATCCAGCCACTGACCCAGTAATTCGTATAGTTTTATACGCTCCTTTCTATAGAAAGTACATGCAATGTGCCATTAATATTATCAAGAAGTATATCATCTCTTGTTTTTACTTTTATATTTCTCTCTTTGGCATACTAACTTTTGTTGTATTATGGATCCGTATGTTGCCCAAAAATCTACTCCACCTAGTGCACCGTCAGCCTACGGCCAACCACCGCCAACAGGAATACCAGTTTCACCTCCTCCTAATTATAACTATGTTCATAATTCCCAACCACCACCACCACTTCCCCATGCTCATGCTGGCGCTCCAGGGGAGTGGTCTACCGGTCTATGCGACTGCTTTTCCGATGTTTCAAATTGTGAGTTGATATCTTATTTCGAAAACTCTCTCTCTTTTACTACTTTTGTTCACTTATATTATATCTAGTGTACTATACTTACATTTATATGGTAAAGATAATATGTATTATAGGACATATTTGATATTTCAATAGATATTTAACATTTTCAGGTTGTAAAACATGTTGGTGTCCTTGCATAACATTTGGTCAGATTGCTGAAATTATAGACAGAGGATCCACATGTAAGTGAAGCGATATATTGTTGTGTGAATTGTGCTCACAGTATCTGGTACCAATTGTTGGATTTTAAGGATATCGTATCGCTCGATACCACTTGATATGAAACCAACCACCGGATTGAAATGTTGAAGTGACATGGTACAATAATGAAGTGTTTGATCACAAGTAAAAAAAATAAAAGAAGTCAAGAGTATATGATAGAGGAATTAAGAGATTTTATTACACCAATAATAATGGAGAAATATACAATTGATCATAAAGTTCTAGTAATTTCTTTTGTCACATTATTTTCACATAATTAAATTGTATAAAAGAGTCTAATATTTATTTTGCAATTTGTAGCAATCATTTCTTTATTTTGCAATTTGTAGCAATCATTCTTCAAGTGCCAATTCTTCTTGCAGAAGTTACAAATCTGATTACTAAGTTTAGACATTGATCTGCCCTTCCAGAACCACCATGAACAACAATACTTTCTCCATCTCTGACCTCTAAAACCAGATCATTTATCTTCTCTTTTGAAAACAAAGCATCATACACCTCTTTAATGTTGAGAGTATCACGACTATACAAGATCGTGTCTCTAAATGAAGAAAATGAAACTGACAGCAAACACAATTGGATCAAGGCCAAATCTTCTTCATCATAATTTACCTCAAAAGTTTCCAAATCAGCGATGATATCTTTCAATAAAACTAGATTATCTTCTAATAATCCTTCTTCTACCAATCAATGAGAGTATAAATACTGCTTGATATGTAACTTGTTTGTAAGACTTCTACTCAAGCACAATTGATCCAATTTTAACCATAAAGTAGCTGCTGAACCCTCCTTCAAAACGTCATGAAGAATGGTATTCGATAGATGAAGATGAATGTGAGAAACTGCCTTTGCGGTCAAAGTTGCAGACATCTTGTCAATTCCCAGCAACGCATCATCCAAATCCTATTGTGCGAGTACTGTTTGCATCTTAACCTGCCATAGCGAAAATTTAGTGCTCCGATCCAAAAGCGAAATTTCATACTTCATAGAAGGTATCACGAATAAAAAACCTTAAGCAAATCAAACACTGCGCTCTTGCCGAACTGCTGAACCTAGGCTCTAGTACCATTTGTTGTAAAACAACCAAAATATCTCTTGTTAGAAGAAATATTAATATGTCCGGATCGTTGTTAGAAATGATGTAAATATAAGAATTATGTATTGTTTGAATACCACTCGATGAATCTAACCACCGTAATGAATTGTTGAAATTATATGGCA